>JAODPA010085277.1:0-25129 GCA_025585075.1 Nepenthes mirabilis
TGTTTAGGTTGTGGTTGGTTTAACTTACAGATGGTGATGGTCAGCCCTCTGTTTAGTCTGGTTTGCAGTAGTTGCTGCTGCTGCATTGTTGGATTTTGGGCTGGTGATCCACTCCTATCGATCATAGCTGAATTCCTGATGTTCTGGCAGTTGCTGCCATTGGGAATTACCCCGCTGTGGATTCAGCATTTTTAGTGTTGATGCTGAAGATCTGACTGCTGCAGGGGTTTGGATGCTGGTTTCACCGTTGCTGTTGGTTTTCTGCATTTGGTGTGGGTGAACTATGGGTGAACTGTGCCCCATCTGCTGAAATGCTGAAACTGTGGCTGATGCTATTCTGAATTTTGTTTCAGTGCTGGTGTATCAGATTTTGCTATGGTGCTCCTACAATGTTGATGATTGTGTGTCTGATTATGTGTATTTTCAGATTACAATTGTTGTCTTTCTGTTGAATGTTGTCCTCTTAGAGGCTTTTTTAGTATAATCTGTTGTACTGTTTGCTCGGGGTATGCCCTAGCTTACAATATTTTATTTCATCGTCAAAATACTTGGAGATAAAATATAGATTTTGTAAATTTTTTCTCCCTATAATCCAAAATACTTACTTACCAAAAAAAAAGAAACGTAATCCGATCAACGCATGTTGACCGAAAAGCTAAGGAAAAGACAAAATAAAGTGCGAAGGAAAGCATAATCCGGTCAACACATGTTGACCGGAAAGCAAGAGGAGGAGGCAAAATCCGGTCAACGCATGTTGACCGAAAAGCATTAAGGGAAAAAGGAGACCGGAATGCGTGAAGGGAAAAATGAGACATAACCGGTCAACGCCAGTTGACTGGAAATAATGAGGAGGCCGAAGTGGCCTTGAAGCCAGAGTGCAATGTGTGAAATGAGGCCGAAGTGGCCTTGAAGGCCGGAGTGACTTTGTGTGATGGTGAGGTCGGAGTAGAATTATGGGTACAGGGAGAAGAAATCCGAAGTTGATGAAGAAATGGAAGCCGAAGTTGATGATTGATTGATGGCCAAGTCATGATGGACGGAGTAGTTAGTGAAAGAATAATGGCCGGAGTGAGGAGAGAAGCGTAATCCGGTTAACACATGTTGACCGGAAAGGGTTAAGGAAAACGTGGAGGTGACAAGGAGACCGAAAAATGTGGAGTGAAGTCAAAGAAGAATTGACCGCCCGATTGATTGGCGTGATGACTAATGATGAAAACCATGCCTAAGTGGGTAACCAACTCCCAACCTCCTCGCTGACCTTCCAGCAAGGCAAGGGGAACAAGCAAAGAAGTACAAGCTGTTGACCTGCCCTACCTACTACCACCAACCCCAACGACGATAAGTAATGACCTCAGAAATTAGGATAGAAAGCAGGGGCAAACGATCGGGTAAAGGCGCTAAGAACTACGAGCCAGAACCAAGTTAGAGGTTCATAGATCCAATTCAGGCAAGCGTACTCTCCGTTTTTAAGTTCATGATTTGATGCAAGAATACTCACCTTTGTCTTAAGATCATCTTGATTTAATGCAAGTACATGCCTATTTGCAGCACAAGTATATCTGATTTTTGATGAGCTTATGTTACGGTGTGTACAATATTTGTTCTGATCATTGACTTAAAGAAGAATCTCTGTTAACCACATGTCTAAAGGAAGTTCGGCCTTTCCTTAAGCAGAAACCAAGTCCGGCCTTCCCTTAAGCCTAATCAAGTTCGGCGTCCACCTTGAACATGAAATTTAGATCGGTCTTTCCCTAAGGTAAAAAAAAATGAAACCGGCCACCTTGAGCATGAAATTGAAATCGGCCTTCCCTTTGTAAGAAAATGAAACCGGCCACCCTTGGAGTATGAAATCCAAACCGGCCACCTTGAGCATGAAGTTGAAATTGGCCTTCCTTGGTAAGAAAATGAAATCGGCCTCCCTTTGTAAGAAAATGAGACCGGCCACCCTTGGAGTATGAAATCCAAACCGGCCACCTTGAGCATGAAGTTAAAATCGGCCTTCCTTGGTAAGAAAATGAAACCGGCCGCCATTGCATAATGAAAACGAGATCAACCTCCCTTGAAGCATGAAATTGAAATGGGCCTTAAGAAAGTATATTTGAAACCGGCAATGTGTGTCATGAAAGTAAACCGGCCCTAAAAGTGTGACTTGAAACCGGCCCTAAAAGTGCCAACGATCCAATGCTCTATGCCCTCCAGTGTTTACTTGGAGAGAAGAATTCTCAGATTTTCTTGAAATCCTTCGTCAAGGACTTGCGTGATGTCTTAATTGATTTTTTGCAATCTTGTTGGAATGATGTGACTGAGCACACAAAGGATTCGTTCAGATCATACTTTCCGAAGGTGGATGATTATCTGAATTGCCCCTCATGTAGTTATTTTGTAGCTATCCGTCTGCTGGTGACTACCACATCCTCTAAGCCTCACATTGACCCATTACCTCCTGAGAGGAAGGTGCTTATATTTGATCTCCTTATTGTCCTGCTGAAATAGAATAAGAATTTTTCGTCAGATCGTTATACCGACCTGGATGGTTTAGTAGAGGGCCTCCAATGTTTTGATTGCTCTCGCATCTGTTGAATGTTGGATGGTTTCATCCAATTTGGGATTATTGCCGGTTTGATATGAGGCCGGAGTGGCATATGAGGCCGGAGTGCTTTCGACCGGAGTGACTCGGGGGAGATCTATATACTCTCTTTGGCGGAGTGAACATGCATACGATGAGGCTAGTTTCTTGATGGTTGGAGCTGCCTTGCGCTCTTTCTGCTGAGTAAAAGATGGAGTGCTCACTAGGCGACAGAGTGCTCCTTAAATGACAGAGTGCTTTTGCCTCAAAAATTCGGAGTCCCTTGGACAGAGTGGCCTTTAGCATCATGGAGGACAGAGCGGCTTGATGAGTCCGGAGTGCATTTGACTGATGTGGCCTTGCGCTTCTTGAAGGACGGAGTGGATTACACTCTCTTTCAAGACGGAGTGGCCTTCCGTCTCTTGAAGGCCGGTTGCGTCTTTTGAGGCCGGAGTGGCCTTGTGCCTTTCAAAAACCGGAGTTGATTTTTGCTCTTGGAAACCGGAGTGATTTGTGAGTCGGTTAATAGCCGGAGTGAATTAAGACCGGAGTGGCTCTGCAGTTCTGGTGGTGGCGGAGTGCTTCTTCTCGATTGGGACGGAGTGGCTCTGCTTGAGATTCCGGAGTGCGAGTGTCTATAATCCGGAGTGCCTTTTGGCCTCCTTGGATGGAGTGCTCTTTCTCATACTGGACGGAGTGGTTGTGATTGTGCCTCCGTAGTTCCTTCCAGAGTGCCTTTTGTTCCTTAGAGGTAGTGGCCTGCTAGCAAGATCCGGAGTGGAAAAAAAAAGTCATAAGATAAAAAAAAAATCTATCATTCCTGTGAAGGCGGAGTACTTCCTCTCGCTTGGGACGGAGTATTTTTGGTCAAGCTTCCGGAGTGATGTTGCGATCTTCCGGAGCTCCTTTTTGTCTTCTTGGATGGAGTGGCTTTTATCACTCCCGACGGACTGGCTTTCATTGCCTCTAGATTTCCTTTATCTAGACTGTTTTTTGTCTCCTTGGACGGTTTGGATTGGTACAATGGTCTGGAGTGCCTTCTTATTTCGGAAAAAAAAAATCTATCTTTCCTGTGACGGCGGAGTGCTTCCTCTCGCTAGGGACGAAGTACTTTTGGTCAAGCTTCCAGAGTGATATCGCGATTTTCCGGAGCACCTTTTTGTCTTATTGGATGGAGTGGTTTTTATCACTCCGAACGGAATGAATTTCTAAATGCCTCCGGTTTAACTTTTTATTTCAGAAAAAACAAACAAAAAAAAAACAACAACAACAATTCATCTCATGTGGTGGCGGAGTGCTTCTCCTCTCTTGGGACGGAGTGTCTTAACTCATGCTTCCGTTGTACAGATGTATCTTATCCTGGAGTGCTCTCTTGTCTCCAGGACGGTAAGCTGATCCTCACTCTGGACGGAGTGTCCTTGATTTAGCTTCCGGTGTACCCTTTATTCGGAGTGGCTTTTGTTTCCTTGGACGGAGTGGATTGGCTGTGTGGCATTGCAGAATCCGAAGTGCCTTTAGATGGAGGGCGGAGTGCATTGTTGAATCCGGAGTGCATTGGACGGAGTGCATGGGACGGAGTGGCTTTGCATATTCCAGAGTGCTTTTTTCTGGAGGCCGGAGTGCACGGTGGTATCCGGAGTGCATTGGACGGAGTACCTTTATCTAAAGGCCGGAGTGCAATGTTGGATCCGAAGTGCATTGGACGAAGTGCAATGGACTTCCTACGCAGTGGGGCGGAGTGGATTGGGATGCAGTTTCTGGATTTGCTGATTCTGGACCTAGGTGGCTTGAAGATGCGGGAGCTCCCATTAGTAATTTCCTTGTTGGATCTGTTTTTTAGATTTGTTTGTGCTCTTTGACCGGTTGTATTCGGTATTTTTAGACAAATTACACCTTGCTGCGGTTTTCTGTTTTCTGTTCATCCGTTCATGATTTTGTTCATGGTGATGCTCGGGGCATGCCCTACCTCGTTGTTCTAATTCTAAGTCGGCAAAATACTTGGAATTAGAACATCATTTTTGTTTTTTTCTTTTCATTTAATTCATTTAACTTACTTACCAAAAAAAAAGAATTATGACCGGAGCTGCTTGAAAGCCAGTGTAAACTGCGAGAGGTTTGAAGGCCGGAGTGGCCTTGTACCCCTTAAGGCCGGAGTGGCTTTTTGCCTTTTATTAGCCGGAATGGCTCATAGTGTGCCGATTTGGATCTGCGGTTTTTGTGCGTTTTCGACGTGCGATTCAAGTGCCGTTTCGGATCCGCATTTTGAATGTCGATTTTGATATTGTGATTGTTCTTAATGACTTTTGTCACAGTTATTCTGTTGGTATCATCTGATGTATCAACGTGCTCTTGGTATGCTCTAGCACTTATGCTTTATCACCAAGTCGGAAAAACACTTGGTGATAAATCATAACTTGTAAATTTTTTCTCCCATTAATCTAAATTTTCTTACTTACCAAAAAAAAAAAGAAATCGGCATTACACTGTGACTTCGAAACCAGCATTGTATCCTATTTTGAAATCGGCATTGCACTATGATTTCGGAACCAGCATTGTATGTGTTTAAAATCGGCATTTGCACTATGAGTTTCAGAAAAGCATGATTTGCGGACTAAGTATTTGATGGCCGAGTAGCTGCAGGCCTTAAATATAGCCGTTTGATTTGGGTCATGACTACGGACCTTAAATGTAGCGTTATTTGATTCAGATGGTCGAGAGCTGCAGACCTTAAATGCTGCCATTGATTTGGTTCATGACTACGGACCTTAAATGTAGCATTATTTGATTCATAGGGTCGAGAGCTGCAAACCTTAAATGCTGCTGTTGATTTGGGTTATGACTACGGACCTTAAATGTAGCGTTATTGATTTAGAGGGTTGAGAGCTGCAGACCTTAAATGCTGCCATTTGATTTGGGTCATGACTACGGACCTTAAATGTAGCGTTATGGTCGAGTAGATGCAGACCTTAAATGTAGCCGGTTTCTAACGGAAATGAATTTTGAAATAGAAGCATGTTTTGGAAGTCAAATTGCATGAAAATGACTTTGAAAACTATTTGTGTCGACTCTGGTCAAGTTTTATGAAACTGCACATACATATGCCACTATTGCATTATGCCTGTTCGTCACGGTTTATGACTATGCATGATTTCTGCATGAGAGTCCCTTGCTGGGCCTTGTAGCTCACTCTTGCTATTTTTCAGATGACGATGATGATGAGTTTATGCCTGACGAAAAAGAGTGAAGTCTGAAGGGACTAGATAGGTAGGATAGCTGGCCGAAATATTAAGCAACAAAGAAAAAAAAATTGATGTTTTCTCTTTTGATATTTTGGGTCAGATTTGTATGTGACCTCTATTGTTGGAAGTCTATGAATATTAGTATGCTTCCATATGATGTTATGGTTTGAGTAAATTGTGATTCCTAGTTGCATCTCAGTTTGTTTCAGGACCTTCATGTCCGACCGACCTCTTCATTGGTCGGTCACGTAAGAACCTAAAACTTCGGAGGCCAACACAAGGAGTTCGGCCTTAAGCGATCCTGTGCACGCATTGTGTTGATAAAAAAGAAAAGAAAAATTTTGAAGTCCACCCTTTTTAATCAATGTCTATGATTAGTTTCGATCGACGGGCAGCTGCATGTGGTGGAATGTGTCCGATCTGTCACAGTTGGTATCAGAGAAAACATGACATGCCTTAGGTTTTGATGTGAATCTATCCAGAAGCTTAGGATAGGTGAAGGAAGCAAGTCACAATGATTCAGGTTTAGCCATTCCAGTCCGACAAGTTGGCTAACCCTTAGCAAAAAAAAAAAATCAAAACGTGGTGTCTGGAAGAATGTTGTGTCCTAAATAAATTTTATAGCCTAAATTTTTATCTAACCAAATTGTCTTGATTTCAGAAGTCAAGTCGTTGGTTGGAGAATGGCAAGCAGGGGAAAAACGAATGGCTAGTAGTAGTAGTAATTCTCAGGATCGGGAGGATGAAGAAAGAAGGGCTAGAAGATTCTTTCGAGGTCTAAGGGACGACATTAGAAAACACCTATCCATATTAAAGTTACTTACGTATTGAGAGGTTTTAGATAGGGCCATCATCAACGAGAAGGAAATTGAGAATGATGAGTTTTTTAGAAAGAGGGCTATTAATCAAAAAGGTGTCAGTGAGGGAATCAGTCCAGGACCCTTAGGGCCATCTAAAAAGGGGAAAGTATCGGATCAAGAGATGAGTAGCGCTGGAATTGAGCCAGCATTCAGTTTCCAAGCGTCTACGGAAAATTGCCCCCACTGCGGAGAAACACACTTAGGAAAAACTAGTTTTAAGCTAACGAGGGCTTGTTTTAACTGTGGTCAGCAGGAACACCGAGTCAAAGATTGCCCCTTGATTAAGAAGCCAGATATGAAAAAGCCCACTGTCCCGTCTAAAGTCTTTGCGGTAACAGCTCAGGATACCAAGGTGCCGTCAAGCTTGGTTAGAGGTACCTTCTCGAGATGTAGTCTCTTCTCACCCTACCTTATTTTAAGATAACAGTAAAAGATTTAAATCTAAATAGCAAGCATGAGCCTGGCAACTGACATGCTATGGATTGTTAAATTTCGAGGACGAAATTCCTATAAGTGGGGGAGATTATAACAGCCCAAATTTCTAAAACATGGAACATCTCAATCATCGAGTCAATGTGATCAAGGAGTCAAGGGAAATTGAAGGTTGTCCGGTCAGCGCATGTTGACCGAAAAATGTAATAAAAAACGCAATCCGGTCAATGCATGTTGACCGAAAAGCTGAGGAAAAGACAAAATAAAGTATGAAGGAAAGTATAATCCGGTCAACACATGTTGATCGGAAAGCATGAGGAGGAGGGAAAATCCGGTCAACGCATGTTGACCGGAAAGCATGAATGGAAAAAGGAGAACGAAATGCGTGAAGGGAAAAATAAGACATTAACCGGTCAACGCCAGTTGACCGGAAATAATGAGGAGGCCGAAGTGGCCTTGAAGCCAGAGTGCATTGTGTGAAATGAGGCCGAAGTGGCCTTGAAGGCCGGAATGACTTTGTGTGATGGTGAGGCCGGAGTAGAATTGTGGGTGCAGGGAGAAGAAATCCGAAGTTGATGAAGAAATGGAAGTTGAAGTTGATAATTGATTGATGGCCAAGGCATGATGGACGAAGTAGTTCGTGAAAGAATAATGGCCGGAGTGAGGAGAGAAGCATGATCCGGTCAACGCATGTTGACCGGAAAGGATGAAGGAAAACGTGGAGGTGAGAAGGAGACTGAAAAATGTGGAGAGAAGTCAAAGAAGAATTGACCGCCCGATTGATTGGTGTGATGACTAATGATGAAAACCATGCCTAAGTGGGTAACCAACTCCCAACCACCCCACTGACCTTCCAGCAAGGCAAGGGGAACAAGCAAAAAAGTACAAGCTGTTGACCTGCTCTACCTACTACCACCAACCCCAACGTCTATAAGTAAAGACCTCAGAAATTAGGATAGAAAGCGGGGGCAAACAATCGGGTAAAGGCGCTAAGAACTACGAGCCAGAACCAAGTAAGAGGTTCATAGATCAAATTCAGGCAAGCATACTCCCCGTTTTTAAGTTCATGATTTGATGCAAGAATACCCACCTTTGTCTTAAGATCATCTTGATTTAACGCAAGTACATGCATATTTGCAGAACAAGTATATCTGTTTTTTGATGAGCTTATGTTAAGGTGTGTACGATATTTGTTCTGATCATTGACTTAAAGAAGAATCTCTGTTAACCACATGTCTAAAAGAAGTTCAGCCTTTCCTTAAGCAGAAACCAAGTCCGACCTTCCCTTAAGCCTAATCAAGTTCGGCCTCCACCTTGAACATGAAATTTAGATCGGTCTTTCCCTAAGGTAAAAAAAAATAAAATTGGCCACCTTGAGCATGAAATTGAAATCGGCCTTCCCTCTGTAAGAAAATGAAACCGGCCACCCTTGGAGTATGAAATCCAAACCAGCCACCTTGAGCATGAAGTTGAAATCAGCCTTCCTTGGTAAGAAAATGAAATTGGCCTCCCTTTGTAACAAAATAAAACCGGCCACCCTTGGAGTATGAAATCAAAACCGGCCACCTTGAGCATGAAGTTAAAATTGGCCTTCCTTGGTAAGAAAATGAAATCGGCCTCCCTTTGTAAGAAAATGAAACTGGCCACCCTTGCATAATGAAAACGAGATCAACCTCCCTTGGGGCATGAAATTTAAATCGGTCTTAAGAAAGTATATTTGAAACCGGCAATGTGTGCCATGAAAGTAAACCGGCCCTAAAAGTGTGACTTGAAACCGGCATTGTATCCTATTTTGAAACCGGCATTGCACTATGATTTTGGAACCAGCATTGTATGTGTTTAAAATCGGCATTTGCACTATGAGTTTTGGAAAAGCATGATTTACGGACAAGTATTTGATGGTCGAGTAGCTGCAGGCCTTAAATGTAGCCGTTTGATTTTGATCATGACTACGGACCTTAAATGTAGCGTTATTTGATTCAGTTGGTCGAGAGCTGTAGACCTTAAATGCTGCCGTTGATTTGGGTCATGACTACGGACCTAAAATGTTGTGTTATGGTCGAGTAGCTACAGACCTTAAATGTAGCCGGTTTTTTACGGAAATGAATTTTGAAATAGAAGTATGTTTTGAAAGTCAAATTGCATGAAAATGACTTTGAAAACTGTTTGTATTGACTCCGGCCATGTTTTGTGAAACTGAACATATATATGCCTCTAGTGCATTATGCCTGTTCGTCACGGTTTATGACTATGCATGATTTCTGCTTGAGAGTACCTTGCTGGGCCTTGTAGCTCACTCTTGCTATTTTTTAGATGACGATGATGACGAGTTTATGCCTGACGAAAAAGAGTGAAGTCTGAAGGGACTAGATAGGCAGGATAGCTGGCCGGAATATTAAGCAGCAAAGCAAACAAAAATTGATGTTTTCTCTTTTGATGTTTTGGGTCAGATTTGTATGTGACCTCTATTGTTAGAAGTCTATGAATATTAGTAAGCTTCCATATGATGTTATGGTTTGAGTAAATTGTGATTCCTAGTGGCATCTTAGTTTATTTCGAGACCTTCATGTCCGACCGACCTCTTCATTGGCCGATCTTGTAAGAACCTAAAACTTCGGAGGCCAACTCAAGGAGTTCGGCCTTAACCGATCCTGTGCACGTGTTGTGTTGATGAAAAAGAAAAGAAAAATTTTGAAGTCCACCCTTTTTAATCAAAGTGTATGATCAGTTTCGGTCGATGGGCAGCCGCATGCGGTGGAATGTGTCCGGTCCGTCATAGGAAGCCTGTCTGAGAGTGCGCCAGCACGAGCTTCAAAAGGGAATCAAGTTAAAATTCTTGAACAAGGACATTAGGAAGTCCAAAGATGTCAGTGGGGGCCTCTGAAAAAGTTATCTTTTATGTTTAATGGGCTGCTCACCCTGGAAATGGCTCAGCCGGAGGTAGAGACCAGCAACTGGAAGAGCACCGCATGTCACGCAGTGTTCGGTGCACCTCCAGCAGCCCTTAAAAATCTAGAGGATCGAGTGCCGACCACGCTCGGTCGTACTCATAATTGCATCAGGTCTCCAATGTGAACAGGCACTGGTCGATGGAATAATGAAGGCAAGGGAAGTCGGCAAAATGGATCTGTAACTTCGGGAAAAGGATTAGCTTTTAGGGCTGGGCACAGGGGTCCAAGTCCCAAACCCATTGGCTATTGGTGGATAGCTCGAGCTGCCTCCTCAGCAAGAGCGGGTTGCCACGTACCAACCAGGGACAGATTGGGAATGGCTCCCTTGGGGGCTTTCCCTTGGCGTTAAACAGCCAACTCAGAGCTGGTATGGACAAGGGGAATATGACTGTTTGATTAAAACAAAGCGTTGCGATGGTCCTTGAGGATGCTAACACGATATGATTTCTGCCCAATGCTCTAAATGTCAAAGTGAAGAAACTCAACCAAGCATCGGTAAACGGTGGGAGTAACTATGACTCTCTTAAGGTAGTCAAATTCCTCATCATCTAATTAGTGACATGCATGAATGGATTAAGGAGATTCCCACTGTCCCTGTCAACTATCAAGCAAAACCACAGTCAAGGGAACAGGCTTGGCAGAATTAGCGAGGAAAGAAGACCCTGTTGAGCTTGACTCTAGTCTGACTTTGTGAAATGACTTGAGAGGTGTAGGATAAATGGGATTCCACGGGAAAAAGTCAAATACCACTGCTTTTAACGTTATTTTTCTTACTATGTGAGTTGGAGGCAAGGCAAGGCCCCTCTTTTTGGACCCAAGGCTCGCCCAGCGTGCCGTTTCGAGCGGAGAACATTATCTGGTGGGTAGTTTGGCTGGGGCAGCATATTTGTTAAAAGATAACATAAGTGTCCTAAGATGAGCTCAATGAGAACAGAAATCTCATGTGGAACAGAAGGGTAAAAGCTCGTTTGATTTTGATTTTCAGTACAAATACCAAACCATGAAATCATGGCCTAACGATCCTTTAGACCTTTGGAATTTAAAGCTAGAGGTGTCAGAAAAGTTATCACATGGTTAACTATCTTGTGGCAGCCAAGCATTCATAGCGACATTACTTTTTGATCCTTTGATGTCAGCTCTTCCTATTATTGTGAAACAAAATTCACCAAGTGTTGGATTGTTCACCCACAAATAGGGAATGTGAGCTGGGTTTAAGCCATTGTGAGATAGGTTAGTTTTACCCTACTGATGACAATATCGCATTGGTAATTCAACCTAGTACGAGAGGAACTATTGATTCGCACAATTGATCTTCACGCTTGGTTGAAAAGCCAGTGGCGCGAAACTACCGTACGCTGGATTATGATTGAATGCCTCGAAGTTAGAATCTGGGCCAAAAGCGATGCATGCACTCACCACTCGTTTGCCGAACCGCAGTAGGGGCCCAGCCCCCAAGGGCACGTGTCGTTGGCCAATCCCCCATGGCGAATGTACCGTATGGGCTACCTAGAAGTATAATTTTCATTGAGCAGTAGGTTGAATCCTTTGCAGATGACTTAAATATGCGATGGGGTATTGTAAGTAGCAAAGTGGCCTTGTTGCCATGATCCACTGAGATTCAATCCTACGTCGCTCTGATTTGTCCCTACCCCCCAAACCGAGTAATGGTGTAAAAAACGGAGGCTCGAGGATAGACAACCACTGCCACAGCCATCCACCCGCTCCGCGTTACCCCCAGGATGCTCCTACGAAAACCATAGACTTTTTAAGGTAGGATAACCGAAACGGAATAGAACAGAGCACCGTCAGCCATGTCCCAAACCTTTCACAGCATGTCCCTTCCGCGCACCAACAATAATATAATTCGACCATGTCATGCAACTACCACTACAGTGTCGTATTCCTAGTAGTGCCCTTGTCACAATCATGTCGTGCCCCACCGACGCCCCACTGATGCCATTGTCTCGCCTAACAGTTCTCGTGTCACTTGTCATGCTCCAGCTGCCCCTTGTCATGCCCAACAGTGCTATCATCGTGCTAGTGTCACTCCCTAGGAATGTCCTTTTCACACCTAGCAGCACCCTTGTCATGCCTAGTAGCACTGGTGTCGCGCCTGTCCCAATCCCTTGTCGCTCCCAACGGCGCCCGCATCACTTGTTGAGCTCCAATAGCTCCCTTGTCTCACCCAACGGTGTTAGTGTCGCATCGGTGTTGCACCCTAGGAATGCCCTTGTCACGCCCAGCAACGCTAGTGTCACGCCCGTGCTGATCCCTTATCGCTTCTAGCAGTGCTTGCATCACTTGTCAAGCTCTAGCAACTTCCTTGTCGCTCCCAGTAGTGCTGGTGTCACACTAGTGTCACCCCTAAGAATGCCCTTCTCGCACCGGTGTCATTCCCAACAGCTCTCTTGTAGCGCCTAGCAGCTCCCTTAACGCTCTTAGCAGGGCCTGCGTCACTTATCATACTCTAGCAACTCCATTGTCATGCCCAGTAGTATTGGTGTCGCACTGGTGTCGCGCCCTAGGAACCCCATTGTCACACCGGTGTTGCACCCATCCACTCCCTTGTCGGGCCCAACGGAGCTAGTGTTGCACTCGTCAGTCCCTTATCACTCCCAATAGTGCCCACATCACTTGTCATGCTCCAACAACTCCCTTGTCGCGCCCAGCAATGCTGGTGTCATGCCCTAGGAATGCCTTTTTCATGTCGGTATCATGCCCAACAGCTCCCTTGTCGTGCCCAGTAGCATTGGTGTCGCACCCGTGCTGGTCCTTTGTCACCCCCAATAGTCCCCGCATCGCTTTTTGTGCTTCAGCAGTTCCCTTCTCAGACCCTGCAATGCTCCCAGGAACACCCTTGTCTAGTCGGTGTTGCACCTAGCAGCATTGATGTCACGCTCATGTCGGTCCTTTGTCACTCCTAGTAGTGCCCGCGTCACTTGTCGTGCTCCAATAGCTCCGTTGTTGCACTCGGCAGTCCTAGAGTCACGCCGTTGTGTCTCCCCTGGAACACCTTTGTCACGCCTGTGTCACGCCAAGTAGCTCCCTCGTCGTGCCCAGCAGCACTGGTGTCATGTTCGTACCGGTCCCTTGTCACTTGTCATTCTCCAGTATCTCCCTAGTCATGACCAGTAGTGCCCCAAGGAACACCCTTTTCGCATTGGTGTCGCACCAAGTAGCGCTAGTGTCATGACCATGCCAGTCCCCTGTCCCTCCCAGCGGCGCTCGATTTGCTTGTTGTGCTCCAACAGCTCCCTTCTCACGCCAAATAGTGATCCTAGGAACCCTTTGTCACGCTAGTGTTATGCCCAACAGCTCCCTTGTAATACCCAGCAGCGCTGGTGTCACACCCGTGCCAATCCCTTGTCACCCCTAGCAGCATTCATGTCCCTTGCGCTTGTGTCAGCAACATCGTTGTCACACCCAGCAATGCTTGGGTCGCTCCTCAGGAATGCCCTTATCACACCCAACAACTCCCCAGCACACCCCAGTAGTGCGCTTGTCCCACCCAGCACGTCCTTGTGATGCCTATGTCATCCTCAGCAACCCCTGTGTTGATCCAACATGACCCATGTTGCACCCTTGTGGCACCCAGCAACTTGTCGCACGTAGCGGTGTCCTTGTCGCACCCTACAACAACTGTGTTGCACCCAAGCAGTGTCTTTGTCACCCAGGGTACGCTCCAATAGTGCCCTTGTCCCACCCAGCAGTGCCCTTATCGCCCCCGTGTCATGCTCGGCAATGCTTGGGTCACTCCCTAGCACCGCTCGTGTTGTGCCCAGTAGATCCCCAACATACCCCATCGATGCCCTTGTTGAGCCCTACGTGCCCCAACTAATCCCTTGTCACCCAACAGCTGCCTTGTCACCGCCATGTTGCTCCCTTGTTGCACACCAGCAGTGCCCTTATCATGCACAGTAGTGTCGGTGTCGCACCTGTGTTGCACCCATGCTGGTCCCTTGTCGCAACCAATAGCGCCCATGTCACTTATCGCGTCTAATGTACCCCAGCAGCTCCCTTGTCGCGCCCCATCAGTGCCCTTGTTGAGCCCAACAGTGCTACTGTCGCGCCCATATGGCTCACTTGTCACTACACAGCGGCACCCTTGCCATGCCCCAGGAACAACCTTGTCATGCCTCGTCAGTGCCCTTGTCGTGCCCAGCAACGCTAGTGTGGGAGATTAGAAATTCACTTTATAGCAAGGTTTCCATCTCAAATCTAATTAAAAGGCATTAGATGTTGAGGATAAGAATAATTCAAATGATTAAGGCTCTCTAGGAATAATCATCTTTCCAAAAACATGATTTGGGAGTGCGTAGGTGAAATCTGGATGGTTTTTCCCCCTATTATTAAGTTTTGAAGTTTGTTAAATTTTGAGAGTAAAATTTTTATAAGTGGGGGAGAGTTGTGAGGTACCGATTTTTGGACCATGGTATATTCGAGTAATTAAGTTAATATAAGTGAATCGAGATCTAAGGGCATGGGAAGAAGTGGATCGAAGGGTCAAAGACTCGAAATTGGTAAAATTAGGAACCGGCGCTATAATCTCGATATATTAATCCATAAATATGATATGGGTTTTAAATTATGATAATCTCAGGGTATTAAATTAGTATAATCACAATTAGGCTCGAGGTATGTGGAAAGATATATTTCAGAGTCAAAAATTGGGCGGCGGTGCCGAACGGGTTGTTAGGCGTGCAGCCCAGCAAGTTGGCGCCTACCAGGCACTCGAGCGCCCGATGAGCACCAATTCTAGTGCACGCCGTGGTTTTAAAAATATATTCCAGTGCCTGCTGCACGCCACGAACTGCGTTCAAGTGCTGGTCCGCTTAAAAGTCGCATGCGTGTTTCTTTTTAAACCATTGGGGACACGTTTTGGCAAGGAAAAATCAAAATGCACTGGTAGAGAGAGAGGGAGGGAAAGAAGAGAGAGAGGAGCAAACGAAGGCACTCGAGGCGGATTCCGGCTTCGAACTAGTTGGAGAAATCGTAGAGTGGGTCGAAGTAAGTGCATCCATACCCTTCTCTTCCATTCTTTTTGATTTTTGTTCGATCCTCTTCAGGTATTATTGTCCTAATATTTTACTCTATGCATGTATTTGTGATCCCCATAGTCTAATTATACCCGATTTTTGTGCAGAAATTGTAGAAATTCCTGTGTGGTTTTGTGTGTTGTTGACTATATGATATCGGATGTTGGGATATTTGGACATATATTGTTTTGTACAGGAGATTATACAAATTTTTATATTGGTAGATATCCGTATTACAAACGAAACTCTACTAGATTTTTAGCAAAAAAAATATGATCCGTCACAACCTCAACCAAACATCCTTTTCTTAAAGAATTCTTCATTCTTAAGCTCTTTTTCATGGATCAAGGCTCAATCCAATACCTCACCATAAGTTAGCAATTTCAACATTGCAAACTATTTCTGGATGTCATCTCTTAAGCCCTGCAAAAACTTCCTCACCTTCCTTTCTTCATCCTCCACCATGTATGGAGCATATCGAGACAACTCAGTAAACTTTGCATCATATTTAGCTACTGTCCGATTGCCCTACCTCAACCGAATAAACTCTTCTTTTTCCTATTTGTGGAGACTAGAAGCGAAATACTTCTCCATAAATGCCGCTTCAAACATTGCCCAAGTGATCTTTTTCTTGGGCACTCCTAAAGCTCTTTTCTTCATTTCCCACCAATGATGAGCTTCGCCTTCAAGATGGTAGGTAGAAAATAATTCTCTTCCTCCTTGGAACACCGGATGACCACAAAAACTTTCTTAAGCCGTTGAAACTGCGTATCCGCCTTTACTGGGTCTAGTTCACCCGTAAATTCTGGGACTTTTTTTTTTTGAAAGAACCAGTCAGAAGCAGACGCCCTTGGATTGGAAGGAGCTTGGACTAGAGCTGAAACTGGAACTAGAGCTAGGTTCCACTGTTCCATTGGCTCAATAATGTCTGTCATCCTTCAAAGCAAATTTATATACTTCGCCTCTCAATCTTACGATTGACCGCCACCACACGCAGTTCTCAGTCTAGCTGCCATGGCTAATACTCTTTCTAAAATAAGTACAATGCTAGTTAGTCTACATTTCGGACACTAACTATGACACCACAAGCTACACAATCAAACATAACTACCAATCCTAATTTAGTTCTAATCATCCAACCTACATTAACCTACGCCTCCATCTACTTATTTAATATAACTTACTCTATTCTAGGCTTCCGTATAAGATTAAGATCAAGCGTAAGGCATCTCATTCTTTGATACCATCTGTAATGAATCCACATAAAATCCTATGACAGAATGGGTCTGGGGAGGAAAGCCTCCTCTACTAACCTCTGTCAAACTCTCCCGTCTACACATCATAAAATAAAAATCTAGAAGTCACTTGTCTTAAGGTCTACCAAAACTAAAACCAAATCATATAATATCCATCAAAATGAAAACATCCAAAACATACATTGGATCCCAAACTGCCACAATATATTTTGGCTCCAACATCGTATCTCCGAACACAACATTAGGATAGAAAGATGCCACAAGATACCTGAAGACAAATCATAATAACCTATAGAAGCATATAGAATCATCGTTACACAGCAGAAACTAAACTCATCTGAATATCATCAAAATAATCAAGATACATCAACATATCCATCCAACATATATATAAGTCTTCTAGACATATGCACAAAACCACAAAATTATCCTCCAAGCCTAGCTATCCTGCAGCCACTACTCCACCTCATCAAGCATCAGCTTGTACTCATCTGAATGTAAGAAAAATAGCAAAAGAGTAAGTCGAATACTTAATAAGCTACAATATAAATAAAGACACGAGACATATTCTCAAAATAAGTTAAGGGAACGAAATTGGAGTAAAATACAAATGCATAAACATAAAACATGATCAATGCTTTTTCGAAACACATTTATCTTTTCACATTTTATATCTGATTACTTTAGGTTCTAAAATATACAAAAATTTGTTCATATTTAGGGACCAAGACTAGTAAACCTTACCAGCTAACGGAGCAATGGAATAAGAAAAGAAATGTGTATACTTCCACATATTCTAAGGCACTACCCATGCAATTCAAATATCCCGTGGTGAGTGGTATACCTTTAAGCCGATATATGAGGCCATAAAGCTTATGCCACCATAGCATGCCCTGTGGCTCAGAGCATTCCTCGGTCTACCATAGTGATATTTTAAGACATGCCAAGGAATATCACCCTCTGAAATACAAATTATTGATCCAATTTTATGATTACTTATTCTTAAGGAAATTACCACACTTATTTTTAGTACAGAGTTCTCACTCCATGGAGAACGGTTCATCAAACTTAACAAATTATGGAGTTTCCTTCTTATACTTTGCATAATTTCCATATTTGTTGGCTATAGATACAGATTGCCATATTCTTATGAACTTACGTCTTCACATGACTTCAAATACAAGCACAAATTAACATAGAGTTTAGGAAAAATTAGAAAACTCTTACCACATTGAGCCAAACAATACTTTATAACTTTTGGACAACAAGTCCCTTCATAAAAAAGTACCCAACATAATTTTCAAAGCATACAAAATGGCATATACAAAATACATGTACATAAACACCAAATAATTAAGGTAAAAACATTCATGAAACTAGGGTTAGAGATTTCAAAGCCACATTACACATATATCCCAAAATAAATAGGAAAAATGGTTAGGGTCTCAATAGTACACAATACCCTACAAAACATCCAAATCGAACATGAAATCAACATATATGCATGCTTAATATATAGGTACTTCAAATTACATGCTTAAACAGGCATTTAAACAAAAATACCCAAAAGGAACGAAACAAAAAAAGTAACAAGAGAAAGAAAAGTATATGGGTGCACTTGCCTCAACCCAATCTATAACTTTCTCAACTAGTTCTAACCCGAAAATAGACTCGAAAGCCTCGAACTCCTATTCTCTCTCTTCTCCTCCACGTTCTCTCTCTCTCCTCTCTCTCCAGTCTGATGAAAAATAGCCGAAAGAAAACTAATCGTGCATTTAAATACATAAACTGGTGCTCAAGCGCCAATCAGGTGAGCTTCGGGTGCGGCAGCACTAGAACGGGCGCTCAAGTACACCGCCAGAGTGCATCAAGCGGTCCTACACTGAAATTGGCACCTCCTATTGGGCTCGAACAGACATTGAGCGTGACCCTATTGGAATATGTGCACCAGCGCTGCCTTAGGTGCCCCAGTAGGCGTCCCCCCTCTTCTTCCTATTTCGCTTCTGGAACTTTATTTTCCACATACGTAAGGCCTAATTTTGGTTGTATTAACTTAATTACTCTTAATTACATATTTTAAAAATTGATACCTTACACTCTAACAAATAGTTCATTCAAACAAATAGAGTCAAATCTTCCTAATTCACACTCATCCCCTTCCACTTTCAATTCACGCTTTCCTTATGCATCTTTCTATTTCTTTAAGAAAGATCGTTGGCTTGAGTATCGAATCATATATCAGGGAGCGGGTCCCGTATATCTCTAACCTCTTGTTTAGTTTGTTATGGTGTGCAAGATTAGGATTTTCTATCACAAAAATCAAACCCGCTGCCGCTTAGATTAATCAGAAGGTTTATCAGACTTAGCAGGTCTAATTAATTATTACTCATGAGATTAAAAATTTTAAATAATTTTAATAACAAACCAAAAGTTTCAAAATTTGAGTGTGATAAACCAAAACAAAGAATCCAACAAAATCAAACACACTTAGGACCTCATCAGACAATCATCCGGATAATATAAACATGTCCTGCTCTCAAATATCGTAAGGATAAAATACTCACCAAGAAAATACGATGCCGCACCAAATCTCACCCAGCTCCTATAGCTGATCCAAGCCTTCTATTTTGAAATGGAGAAAATAGAAAACGTCAATTGAAGGCTCAATAGGTATCATTATATGCATTAACAAAATAGCGCATATAAATTAGAGAGAGCTCGTATAAAATCCAATAAACTCTGTCACATATATCAAAACCACCATGCACCCACAGTAGATGCAAATCAAAATCTAATCTGCACATTATAATGGTTACGTTTTAGGCTTGCAGCTCTAGACTATCACATATCATTATTGGATACAGTGTTAGCCTGCATGTGACGGAATAAATTTTTTTTTGTCATCAGTTAATTCTGTCATTCAGAATAGGAACAAAGCTCAAATCTCACGCAAGATTCTCGAAAAAAATGGGCAAAGTTTCTCCTAAAATTGGACTAAATAGAAACATAAACTTGTATAAAAACCAGTATAACAAACCAGTACGTGCACACAACTATTCATTCATACCATAATTTTCCCATAACACACGTTCATGGGACCATAGATGCCATCTATGGCATTAATTCAACAATCATATCTACTATATTAGAATTCAAACGAAATATGCCAACTAAGACCCGTACAAAAACTAGAAAGTATATAACGGAAACAAAACTATAAACTTGCGGAAGCACAATTCCCTATTTCATCACAAACGTCACATACATTCTATATACAAAAATCCATATATCAAAATCAGGTCTTTATATCCAACTATTTCTCTAAGATAACTTCAAAATACTTCTGATCTCCTAGGTCTTCAAGCTAAGCTTTAGGCCACTTCTTCTCGTCTAGCACTAGCTCTATAGTCTCATCTAGAGGGAAAAAACGGTAAAACAGTGAGCCGAAACCCAACAAGGTACACACAAGCATGCAGTAAAATATTTATGCAGAATAAAATGTAGTAAAACAGATATAGATGCATGTTGAAGTATAAATGATATAAAGTAGTGATTTACAGAAAATGTAGCAGAACATGATGCAAGAGATTACAAAACTGTCGAGAAATAGAAACACTCAAGTTTCAGAAAGTAGAAGTCAATGTAATCATACTTCGTTAATACTAAATTGATAAGATAAGCTTCAGAAAGAAGAAATCAGTTTCAATTCTATAAAATATAAAAAATTTCTTTTCTATCAGTAAAAGACCAAACTAGTAGACCCTACTAGTAGAGGGGGTGAATAATCGAGGATAGATTGTATTCAATCTACACAATCAAAATCCGATGATAGGAACATGAGATCCCTTATCGCGGGATATATATACAAATACCCCCAAAGGATGGTGAATTATATGAAAATACCTCCTGAAGGTTGGTGGATCATCAGAATTCTATCATCTGAAACTAACGCCCTGAGGAAGGGCAGACCACATATAACTCCATCAATAGGGTTATCCTTGATTAGCACATAACGTTCTAAGGCATTTCAGAGAACCTAACCTGACTATATATCAGTCATTGGTCCTAATTAACAGTATCAAAAATATTTTTCCTTCTTATTTCATAACTGAAAATCCCTTTTAGTTTCAGAAATCAGTCAGAGTTTCATAATAACTCTTCAGTCAGTTTTAGAATATACAGTAACAGTTTAAAACCCTTCAATTTCGCTTCAGAATATACAGAATTGTTTGAAACCCTTCAGATTTGTTTTAGAATATACCGTAAAGGTCTAAAATCCTTCAGTTTACTTCAAAAGTCCACAGTGATTTATCAATATAAGTCTGTATAAAATTTTTAGAAATAGATTATAGCAGGAGCTTTATCTCAGTACAGATTAACTTTTATATAATAGAGATTTTTGACAAAAACAATTAATTCCCTTCAATTTCGTGCTTAGGGTTTCGCCAAAAGTTTTACACGATAAATGGACACCAAACACATGCATTTTTATGAAATCAAAGCCAAATATTGCAGTATATATATATAAACATGAAATTTATTCAAATATTTTGCAGAAATAGGATTTATTTATACAAAAAATGGTGAAACATGCTTTTAGAGTATCAATACCATTTTTGAGATACAGAAAAGTAGTAAAAATAAAAAATAACATCCGAGGTACACTTACCTAAGGTCAGTCTACAGTTATTTTTACCCGGATCAAATTGAATCAAATTGATTTTCCCTTTCCTTCCTCTCTTCTCTCCTTCCCGTTCTGCCATCAAGCTCCAGCCAAAATGAGCCCCAATCCCTTATAAAAACGAAGGGAAAGAAAGCAAGTGAGGGGCTCGTGACTGGTGCTCGAGCACCGCTCGAGTGCCAAGTAGGCACCCCGTATAATTTCATGCCCACACTTGAGCGCCACCTAGACACTTTTAGAGCACGAGGTTCTGTTATTTAGGCCCCAGTGGTGTCTCAGGCGCCACCTGGGTGCCGATGCCTCGGGGGCTTAATCTGCCACTAAACCGAATTTCTCTAACATTTTTTCTTAATCCATTTACCTCAAACACATTTATATCAATTTAATAACTAGGAATTATCATGTTTTCGGGATTGGATCTCACACTACAACTCTTAGCCATCTCATTATCATTAATGACTATAATTTTGGCCTGCAACTCTTGACCAACTTAATATCATCATCAACTACATTTTAGGCCTTCGGCTCTCGACCACCACATATCATCAGCTCTATTAGTTCAACTATATTTTAGATTTGCAAGTCTCAGCCACCATATATAGTGCCATCAAAGTCTCAGACAACCATGGTCCCACACATATATATCATCCCATCGAGTCTTAAAGTCTGCCCATTTCCTTACAAGCATACTGATATAAAATACACATGTAAAACATATCAAGTACTGAAATAAACTAGAAATAGGATGAGAGGATATTTACTTTGACCTTATACCAAGCGCGTCTAAGAAAAGGATGCTCCAAAAAACCCAAACCAAGCTTTCCTCTCTCCTCTTCACATGCGCCCTCTCTCTCTCTTCCCACATAGTTTCTCTTTCTTGCCATGAGCCTCCTCCATGCGCGTCGCCTCCTCTCTTGCCTTCTCCTTCCTCTTCTTCTCCTTCTTCTTTCTTCCTCTCCTTCCTCGCATGAACCGTAATGACCCAATTTTTAGATAAAGTAATTAAGGTTGTATAATCAAGTTTTGGATTAATTAATTTGTGAGGAGTTATCTTAATTGCCAAGAAATTTTCTAAGGAAAAGAATAGTAGACTGGTAGGACTAAAATGTTGACCGAAAATAGAGTCATTGACCAGAAAATCTAGTGATAAAATATTGACTAGAAATATTGAGTCATTGATCAAAAAAGTTGGTGATAAAATATTGATCGAAAATATTGATTCGTTGACAGGAAAATTTGATGATAAAATGTTGACCGAAAATATTAAAATTTTGACAAAATCTTGACCGGAGTTGCCTTCGTTGACCAGCTAATTGGATTTTTGCCTAGTTTGCAGAATTTGCCTTGAAAGGCAAAAATGACCAGTATACATCTTTTACCAAAATATTTGGTTAACGTGTTGACCAGACAATATGAAAAAAAGGCTGGTTTACACTAATGGCCGGAATGGATGAAAATGACTAGTATGTTTGTAAGGAGAAGCGACCGGTATGCTTGTAAGGAGAAGCCACCGGTATGCTTGTCAGATAAATGACCGGTATGCATGATAATGTCGGGATGCAAAATTTTACCGGTATGGTGCATTTTGGACGGTTTGGTGAATTTTTTAGAATGAAGCAAATGGACCGAATGAAATAAAATGACCGGTATGAGAGAAATGACCGATATAAGAGAAATGACCAGTATGAATTTTAAGGCAAAATGACCGGGATACACTTTGAAGCAATGACCGGTATGCATTTTATAGAAAATGACCGGTATGAGTTCAAAGGCCAAAGTGCCCAAGATGGCCGAAATGCCCGAGATGGGTATTTTGGGTGGCATGAGTAATTTAGGAAGACTGGTTCATTAGGTAGATTAATACAAAATGCCAGAATGGCACATTTTGGAGTATTTTTTCCGAGATGAAGCAAAATTGCCAATGTGAAGCAATTTGCCATTATGAGGCAATTTACCAGTATGAGGCCGAAGTTGATGATGGCCGGGGTTAATATTGACCAGATTTAGAAATATTGACTAGAGTAGAAATCGACCAGAATAAACTGAATAGAATACTGGGGTAAATAGTAAATCAAACCTAATACTTGGTCAGCAAAGATATAACGACCAATGTAGATTGAGAAGATGACAGGATTAAATTGATAAAAGAGGATCGGCCTATTAGTCAAGGCCGGAGTGGTCCGGTTAGAATAGGTGAATTACTCCTACCTGCTCGAATCCTCTGGAATTCTCTAGAAGTCGAAATAAGAAAAAAATATCTGAAGTAGGTAATCTACTTCCACCTAATCCATTGACCTTCTAGAAAGGAAAATGGTGTAAGTAAGAAAAGAAGTACGAAGTAGTTAACTTGTCCCCACCCACTACTACCAACCTTGATGTCTATAAATACTAAACTTGAGAGAGTCAGGATAGGAGTTGGGGCAATTTGTGAGTAAAGTATGAAGAAAAGAAGAGATTTAGGCTAGATCCAAGGAAGTTTATAGGTCAGATTCTAGATTAGTGTACCCAACGTTTTATTAAAATTCATATTTTGAATTTGATTAGTATTATTGTTTTGATACTCCTCATGACATAATGATTTCCTTCCTATGATCAGAATATGCATTACATTTTGCAGATGAGATTTCGTTCCCTGATTTCTGATCAAATAATATTAGAATTCCTTCTGTTATTATGACTGATTTGAAATAGAATTATGTGCATTT
Organism: Nepenthes mirabilis; assembly: GCA_025585075.1. Classification (NCBI taxonomy): domain Eukaryota; kingdom Viridiplantae; phylum Streptophyta; class Magnoliopsida; order Caryophyllales; family Nepenthaceae; genus Nepenthes; species Nepenthes mirabilis. Next base: position 23,727 of record JAODPA010085277.1, read on the forward strand.
GTATATTGATGTTGTTTATGAATGAAAGCATGTTTAAAGAAGTCCGACATTTGCATGTTTTAAGGAGTTTCATTATTTGCTTATTTACATGAAGTCTAGTTATTTGTTTATTTACATGAATTTTGGTTATTTGTTTATTTACATGAAGTCCGGTTATTTGCTGATTTGCATGAGTCCTGTTAATTGCATCCTTGAAGAAGTCTGGTCATGAGCATGTTTAAAAAGAAGTCTGGCTATTGGCATGTAAAAGATATCCAATTATTTGCATTACTGAGTAACTTCAGCTATTTAAACTTCGGTTTATTGCTTTGATAAAGAACTTTAGATTTTTGGAAGAGTATTATTTTACGGAATTAGGTGTTGGATAGCTAAGAGCTGCAGGCCTTAAATGTAGCGATTTTATTGGTCAAGAGTTACGGACTTTAAATGTAGCAATTTTATTGGCTAAGAGTCACGGACCTTAAATGTAGCGGTTTTGTTGGTCTAGACTATGGACCTTAAATGTAGCATTTTGGGAGTTATGATATAGGATATGACGGCCGAGAGCTATAGGCCTTAAATATAGCAGTTTTGTTCGTCAAAACTACGAAAATGTAGCGTTTAGGGAGTTATGATATGGGATATGATGGCCGAGAGTTACAGGCCTTAAATGTAACAGTTTTATTGGTCAAGAGTTATAGATCTTAAATGTAGCGGGTTTTTAGCATTTAATTTTGAATCTACATTTGGTCATGAATGTGCAAATGCTTTGGAAACCATTTCGCATGAAAATGACTTCTGCTTATGTTTTATGTTTTATGGAAATAACTTTGGCCCATGTTTTATGTTCTATATGCATTCTGTTTTCATTTTAATTTCTGTTGAAGTCATGTATTTAGGCATATGGGTACTTTGTTGGGCTTCTGCTCACTCATCTTCTATTTTCTTTCACACGATGATGAGTTTATGTCAGACGAGAAAGAATGAAGTTTGATGGACTAGCTAGGTAGAAGACTGATTGGGAATTAAGTAGCAGTGTATAAGTGATATTGATGTAAACCTCTTTTGATTTTTTTGAAAAGTTTAATAAAATGATTCTATTATTTTAATTAATTGGTAAATTATGTACTTCCGCTAAATTTCTGTTGGGAAGAATTTGTAATTCCTAGTGGCATCTCAATTTCGTTTCTGAACTCATGTGTCTGGCTAACCAACCTAAAATTCTCGGGTGGTCAAGAAGTTGACCGACCTAGTTTGACCAACCTATTTAATTTGACCGACTCAAGAATTTCAGCCTTATGAGATCATGTACACGCGACGTAAAATAGAATAAAAGAAAATTTTTTAAATCCACCCACATAAATATATACATGAATACTGTGACGGACCGGCCACATTCCACTGCCTGCGGCCGCCCGTCGGTC
>JAODPA010085288.1:0-25128 GCA_025585075.1 Nepenthes mirabilis
ATAAACTATGACATGTAGTCATTGGATGAAAAGGTATCTAATGACCGTAGATTTGTAAGGCAAAATAAACCATCGTCCCCATTTAGGCTCCCCATTTCTCCTTCTAGCGCCACATTTTCTCTTTCTCTCTTGCTCTTCTCCCCTTCATTTTGTTCAGCAGCGTCATTGTTATCATTACTTCCATAGTCGTTGCCGTCTTCTAAGAGAGAGAGTTATTGTTGCTGTGGCCATTGTTTCGTGTTGTAGTTGTCCATCGTCATTGTTGTAGGAAAAATACATATTACCAAATGAAAATTATGTGAATATGGCAATTCAAAAATAATTGATGAAAAAATTCTGTACTTGGCGTTTTGGTTTGCGAAGAGATTCCGACAATAAGTACAGAATTGATAAGGAGTGGATTGAAAACTGCCATCCTAATACAAATATTGAAAAATAAAAATGGTTGGTACTCAAATATTGGGGAAGTCAAAAGTTTTGAATAAATACATATTTACTCCATTTGAAAACTGCTCTCCCATTTATATTTATACTCATCATCTAGTATTGACTTGCTACATTATTAACTGGTACTTTATTATTTTGTTTAATAATAAAACACGGAATATTAGTAAAAACAATTCATAGCATAGAAGTAAATAGAGAATGATGGGTTGTGTTGGTATAAAATCTATTGCATAAACTTTGCATGAGATGGAAATATCTATTTTTAATATAAATCTACTTATAGGCCACAAAAAAATGACATATTTTATTATTAGCTAATACTTGAAAATTTAAAAACAACAAAATGCCCCACATTCACATCTCAAAGAATCGACAGGGCCAATGGAATACTTGAAATTGTTTGTAAAAGAAAAGAAACATAAAAATAAAAATTGGGTTGATAAAGAGTCGGAATATGCACATCAAAAGCTTTTAGAATTACATGAGGCACAAGTTGAACAAAATGGTGCGGACAACTTGACAACAGAGGATACTTTCTCAATCATTTTTGGATCTAAATCTACGTACATAATAAGAATGGGAGAAGGTTCTCGACCAATCGGAAATGACCACAACTATTTAGAAAGCCTTTGTAGTGAGATGCCCATATGCCTAGAAAATGGCATTAATGCTCGAATTGAAGTTGAAGTACAATGACGGTTGATAGATTTGCTAATTCAAAAAGAAGTTGAGTTTCGTGCTAAATTACTTATCGAGTTGAAAATTGATCTATATTCTGATATGTGATCTTTAATCAAACAGGTATTATCGACAATGTAAACTTTAAAGACTGTAAGTTTATAACTATGTTTTTTTTATTATGTTTTTAAATGTTTACATCGTCTATATAGATAATTTTGATATGCGATTATAACTATTTTTTTGTACTTGTGTATATTTTTTTTGACCGATAGGATTGAAGTGTATTGTATGTTTTCGTATACTTAAAATATGGTGCTATTGTCATCGTTTTCACCTATCTTCTAGAGAAATGGAATATAGGCTAAGCTAATTACTTAAAGAAGTGAGTTGGTGAGAAAGGGTTGAGATAGTGGTTTTTGGATGGTTATGATGAGTCTTTGTTTTTCAGCCTCCATTTTGATTTTGCACTTGCTTTTTTTTTTTCGTAGCTTGCTAATCTTCACATTGTTTCCCTCGATGCACTCTTTTCCTGCTAGGGTTTGCTTTGTTTATTTTTTTTCTTTTTATTTGTTTTTTACTTTCATGTCACCCTTTCGGATGTTTTTTCATAATGGTTTGCTTACATAGCCATACCTTCAAATCTTAAATATGCCATGCCTACTATTCAAAATTTTTCCATCACTATGCTATTCGAATGACAGAAAGTAAAACCTCCGAAAGTGGAGGATCAGTAAATCATATGCCTCTATATGCATGTTTTTTTTGATTTGAGGCAGCTGATGTTCTACCAGAAAAATGGTAATGTACTGTTTCTGCAGCTGAATACTTGTGGAATTTGAAAAGATTCTGAATCAATTTCTTTGATATTTTGTACGTTATGAGTACTTTCTTCTCAAATCACACCATTTTTAGTATGTGTAAAGAAAATAAAAATTCAGATAATTACATTGTATAATGAGGCTTGAATACTGATTTCCACTATTTGGTACTCATATTAAACAACTCCTGCATGTATTCAGCTATATTTTCTATTTTGAAGTACTTCCTCTATGCCATATTTGACAGCTATAGTAGTGTTTACCAATTTACACACCTTACTTCTCAAGCATTGAGTAGCCTATGAGCAATAATGTTTTAGATATTCATTGAGGTTTACTTTGTGATTTAGGCATATCCGTGGTCAATCTAGTTTATAGCTTTTTGGCTGAAGTATAGGAAGCTTGGCTGAATGTTCTCCTTAACATCAATTTCGGATAAACGTTGTGGGAAAACCATTTTTTACTCTCTCAACTAAGTCCAGCATTATGAGGGGAAATCTCTAACTATTCAAAAGTTTAGGAGTAAAAGAAAAATCTTAATAGTTGAAGGCTATAATTGTTTCTTTGTTTGATGTCTCTATATTTTACCCGTTATCAATGCTTTTTGGCACCTGGGTGGAGACCTCTGTAGATTGATATATAGTTATTCTGTTTATTTTTCCCTTCTTTTTGAATTGGACATTTTAGTGTCGTTATTTTTCCCCCTTCTCGCTGGGTACGACCTAGGAAGGCAGCTAAGCTTGCTGCATATTTGTCATCTCCTTTCCATTCTGTAACTTTTTACCCAACACTATACTTGTTATTATAGCTGGTTTTTGGATGCTTCAAGTTGTGCATATAAAAGTGTAGAGTCATCTACAGACTACTAGGATTTCCTTTTTCATTTGCTTACACCTTTTTGTTACAACACGGGTAACCAATAACCAGTAATGTAGGGAACCGAAAATAAGTATATGTATATATAACCGAAAATAATAAAGAGAATTTTAAATGTAATTTTAAAATTTGAGAAGTCATCGAGTCAATCGTGTACCCCTTCGGAAATACCAATGAATCGGTTGGTGTTGCGGTATTCGAAATGACAAGACCCGTTAAATTGCCACTGTCATAAAAAAGAACCTTATTCTTAAAGTTGAATGAGGGAAAGCCTTAGTAATTGTTGCTGTTGCCCTGATCAGCCCTCCTGTAGATCTTGCTAGCTCAGTAGCTCCACTTATCTTTCCATAACGAAGAAAGTTATTCCAATTTGTGGAGGGTTTCATCTATGAACCATTTGCAAAGAATGCCAGTGCCAATGAACTGCGCATTAGGAGAAGTAGAGGGCAACAGATCCATAGCAAAAGAGACCATACCCATTCGTAAGCCATCAAAATAGTCCAAGAGATTTCACTAGCTTGGCCAGACAACCACCCCCTTCTACTAGACGATTTCATGCCATCATTATGTTCATTTCTACCGCTACCAGTAAGTTGCATGCTAGAGCCTCCTAACTGAGCCAAGTCATGAGTAGCTTGTAATTCTTTCTCTAATTTTGCATTGTTCAGTGAAAGTTTTGTAACTTTACTAGCCAAAGTTATCAATTCAATAGTTGCAACCGATGCCAGCTCATTTCATAACCAGCTTCCTCAAGGTGTTTTTTACGTCTGTACTTGGAGTCCACTTTTTTTCCTCCAACAACCGGACATGTACTAGCTACAATTCCTCATGTTCAATCTCCTTCTTATCACGCAAAAAGCCTTCAATATTACATCCTCCTGTCGTCAGTGCTGCTCGCCTCACAGTTTCTGTGCCATTGCTCGACTTAATCTCCAGCGCCAACCCATGAGTTTCGATCAAAGTTTTCATAAACTTGACTAGACTATTTGTATCTCAACTTCCATAGTAAGATTCATGATCAGGGTGCCCATGGTCATTCCTAACATCACTACCTTCCACGCAAATTCGAATAGATGGATAGCCATGTGTATGATGCCTCCTACATAAGTCAATTTCCCTAATGCAGTCAACTTTTCCCAAAAGAATACGCCCGCTCATATTTTCACAGCTCTTTCCCATGAAGGTGCCAGATGGGTGCTCCAGGGACACCAAGGAGCGTGAATATTGACAACCAAAGCCTCATACTCATAAGCAAAACAATCAAAATTATAAGCATTGAGGACAACAGAGTCTTCAGCATATCCTTCAGCACTTTCATCGTTAGGCTTGATGAATGTAACAATTGGTCAAGGGTGAAACTCAGAGCTCAGCGGTCTTAAATTTGAATCTATTAAAAATGTATGAATTATTTTTTATTATATTCAACCTGTTCGTTCTTATTACATCACCCACGTCAAGTAATGCAAATTTACAAGGCAACACCGGAAAACTAATATTGAGTTCTATGCACAAAAAATCATCATTGAAACTTCGACCAACTACTATGGATGCCATGGCGCTCATAGCCAAATAATTATTCAGTTCAGTTCCAAATAAGAAAACCATGGACAACGCAGAAGGGATAGATTACGTTATAGCTGGGCATGGGAAACTTCCACATCGTTGAGCAGATGTTGGCACTTTTCTATCCCCAACCAACTCATCCAACTCTTTCTTCAGCTGCTCAATTGTGACTTCATAACCCAACAAATCAGTAATTCCAGCAGGTGCTGGAACTGCCTGGTGTATCATTATTGCCTGCTTGATTTCAATAGCTCTTGAGATGAGCATCTTTAACCTCATAGGATTATAGGGAGGAGATTAGGTGTCAGGGCTGATCCACACTTGTAATTGGTAAATCTTTCCCTCTCATTGAGCCTATGCCTCCAAACTATTATTTACTTATCTCCCAGGATCAACTTCTTCGCATCCCAAGCACACCAACAATTTTTGTCCCTTAATGGAGAAATTAATTTATTTTTTAGAGCTTGAAATGTGTTGAGGCAGAGAAATTTAGATAAAAAGTTAGGTTCAATGGGGACCACAATTTGTACTATAGTCTGGACAGAGCCATCCTTATCGGCTATCAAATAGAAGAATTGTAGAGGCAGTGTGACAACCCGAGTTTCAAAATTTGATAATTAGGGTGCAATTGAATTAATAATGATCAAGGATTAGGTTTAAAATGTGAAAAATTGAGTTCGGAAGTAAAAAAAAAGGAAGTTGGGCCTTATAAGGTATCGATTTTCAAGATATGATTAATATGGGTGGTAAGGTTTTGGATTTCTAAAATATGATAATTGAGAGGTAATTAAGATGAAATAGGTGGATTGTGGTTAAAAGGTACGGGTGGAATTAGATTGAAAAATTCAAAGATTCAAAATTGATGAATCGAGAAACAAAGTTGTAAACCGAGAAATGTTAATTCATAAATAAGATTTTGGATTTTAAAATATGATAATAATGACTTATTGAAATTATATAATTAAAATTAGGGTCCAAGGATGTGAAAAATTAGGTTAGAAAGGTCAAAATGGGTCCCGGACGGTAAAAACATGAAGTAGCTTGCTACAGGCATGACGCGGGCCTAACCCACGCCCGACCAGCACCCGAGGTGCCACCCGAGCATGAAAAATAGAACCTCACACCTGAGAAGCACTCAAGGCGCCACCGGGGCCCAAAAAACAGAATCACTCGGCCGAGGAGCACCCGATGGGCACTCGAGTGTGGCCCTTTGTGATGTCTTGGCGCTCGATGAGCGTTTGAGCTCCACTCGAGCGCCATTACGCGTATAAAAGCGTGCGAGAGTTTTCTTCCGTTATTTTTTCAGCCATTTCCACATTTTGGAGAGAGAGAGAACGAAAGCTAGAGAGAGAAAGAGAAGATACAGGCTCACGAGTTTGAATCTGTCTAAGAGCCAGTTAAAAAGATAATAAATTAGGACGAGGTAAGTACACTTATACTCTTCTATTTCATTTTCATGCACTTTTGTCTTATTTTTTATTCCGGTGTCCTCATTTTGATACCCGGTTAGGTTTATATTTATGATTTTCAAGATCTAAGTATGCATATCTGTGAATTTGGTGCTTAAATATGTAAATTTGTTAGGTTTTCGGACAAAAAAACCTTAACACCCATGCTCGGACATGAAATACACGAATTGTGATGGAATAGATTTTTTTTCGTCAGAAACTTCAGTCAAAACAGAAATAGGATTTTCGGACCAAAATATAAGGTATGACTTCTGCAAAAATTTTGGCAGAGTCTCCTTTATAATTGGATGAAAATTCAAAAGTACAACCTGTATAACCAACCATTATAAGCATACAACTTTCAATTATACAACAATTCTTTCTACAACATGCATACACAGGATCACAGATGCCATCCATAGCATTAATCTATAAAACAGTTAACTACACTAGTAGTTCATAAATGAGATACCATCTAGGACCCGTACAGAATATCCAAAAATATAAAGCGAAAGCTAAACTATTAACCTGCAGAAGTATGGTTTTCTTTTTTACCATCACTTATCTCACACGCATTTCTATACAAAATCCACATATGCATGAATATCTATGGTATAAAATCTATATACAAAATCACATATTCAGTCAAGTCTTTACATCCAACTAGTTCTACCAAAATAGCTGTAAAATGCTTCAAATCCTCGAAAGTCTTCAGGAAATACTTTTAGTTACTATTTTTTGCCGGGCACTAGTTCTACAGTCTCATTTGGAGGAAAAAATAATAATAAAATAGTAAACCAGGGCCCAACAAGGTAATACAGATATGCAGTAAAGCAGTGACGCAAAATAGTCGTGAAATTATGTAGAAACAGAATGGTTAAACGGAATAGAACCTCAAAAATAGAGAAAGCATAATTTGACGATATTAAACTCAAAAATCAGAAGTCAGAAGTCAGTCATCAGTATAATTCAGAAACTTCTCTTTTATATCAGAATAGAACAGTAATCGGTACAGAACAGTAATCAGTATAGTAACGATAGTACAGAACAGAATAGTAACAGAAGAGAGTGGTAACAGACCCTACCAGTATACCCCACTAGTTGAGGGGGCGAATGATCGAGGATAGATTATGTACATCTCCTCATAATCTAAGGTTATAAACAGTAATAGAAGATCCCGTCTCATGGGAATAGTATGGGTGTGCCTCCCGAAGGTAGGCTAGAAATAGAACTTTTCTCTCGACCCTAACGCTCTGAGGAAGGGCGGACTACATATAACTATATGAACAGATTTATTCTTGATCACCACCGTAAAGTTTTAAGGTATTCCTGAGAACCTAACCTGACTGTAACCAATCCTGGGTCCTAAATAACAGTATCAAAAATAGCTTATTTATTGAAAACCCTCTTTCATAATTAGAGTTTCACAATTTTCTTTCAGTTAACTTTAGAACGTTTAGAACATGCAGTAATGGTTTAAAAACTCTTTCAGTTTTACTTCAGAAGTGCATGAAAATTCATCGGTATAAGTCCGTGTAAAATTTTTAAAAATAAATTATACAAGGAGGTTCATTTCAGTGCCAATTAACTTTTATATAACAGTAACTACGATTAAAAATCATTAATTCGTACCTAGGGTTTCATCAAAACTTCCGAACTCAAATCAATCACCAAACATGTGTTTATTCATGAAATCAACGCCATAAATCCATACACGTATACTAAATTATGTAATTTAACCAAAAATCTCTAATATTTTTGAGTTAGGGTTTCATCACATGTTTTCGGAATCAAATTGAATACTAATTACATGCTTATTCATGAAATTGAAGCCACATCTTGCAATAAACATGGGTAAACACAAAATCTAACCGAACAGTCGAGGGAAACATGTTTCGTTTACTTTAAACATGCAACAATAATACTTTAGAGCATTTTCATCAATTTTAGAGCAAGAGAAAACGGTAAAAACGAAAAACAACGTCTAAAGTACACTTGCCTTAACCCGATGTACCGTTATTTTTACCCGAAATGGACTGGAACGAGTGATTTCCTCTTTTTCCTCTTCTATTCTCCCCCCTCTTCGTTCGTGCCTCTGCTCTCTCTCCCATTCTCCTTTTCTTATTCTATTTATAAAAAAACAAAATCAGAACACAGGCAAAAGTCAGGGCTGCACTTGAGCACCTATCGAGCGCACGGCGAGCACGCTACGTTCTGCCAGCGCTCGCCTCGTGCGCCCAGCGAGCGCATGACGAGTGCGAGGTTTTTGCCAGGGGTTCGCTCGAGCGCCCCTGGCATGCAGCGAGCGGCTAGCCTCTGGATTTTTATGCTCGCTGTCACGCCTTGGGCGCACGGCAGGCACAACTCTGCTGCTTGCTGAATTAGGATATTTTTCCGACTTTTTACTTTCAACTCTCATTTTTTAATGCATGCTTAGCCTCTTAATGATTATCATTAATTTAATTACTCATAATTATAATGTTTTTGATTCCGGGGCCTCACACTCTCCCCCACTTAAAGAAATTTCGTCCTCAAAATTAAACAAAACTACATACTTCAAGAAAACAAGTGGGGATATTTGCTTCAGATTTCCTCTTCGCGCTCATATGTGGCCTCCTGCGGTGAATGATTCCTAAATAGTATCTTCACTAGGGGAATGGTTTTCGTATGCAATTTCTGATCCTTTCAATCCAGAATATTGAGTGGTTCTTCAATGTTGGACAGATCCTTGTCGATAGCCAATGATCCATAGTCAATCACATGTGCGGGATTGTGGACGTACTTCCGAAGTATTGATACATGAAATACATCATGTACGTCTGTCAGACTAGGTGGTAATGCCAACCTGTAGGCTACCTCCCTGATCCTTTCTAGAATCTCAAAAGGACCAATGAACCGCGACTTAAATTTTTCCTTTACTCCAAACCAGAACATGCCCATGGATGGTGAGACCTTCAAAAATACAAGATCTCCTACTTTAAAATTCAATTCTATCCTCTTCCTATCTGCATAGCTTTTCTGTCAGCTTTGAACAATCTTCAAGTTATCATGGATCAGTTTAATCTTTTATGCTGTTTCCTTCACAATCTCCAGGCCCAAAATTCTTTTATCTCTAATCTCCTCCTAGTGAATCGGCGGCCTACATTTTCTCCCATATAATGCCTCAAAAGGTGCCATACCGATGCTAGCCTGATAGCTGTTATTATAAGCAAATTCAGCTAATGCTAGATAAGTGTCCCAAGTTCCTTTCATCTCTAAAACAGAGGCCCTTAGCATATCCTTAAGAATCTGAATGGTGTGCTCAGATTGGCCATCAGTTTGAGGGTGATACGCAGTACTGAATTTTAACTTTGTCCCCAACTCCTTATGCAAGCTCTTCCAATACCTCGAGACAAAACGTAGATTTCTATCAGACACAATGGAGGCAAGAACTTCATGAAGCCTCACGATCTCGTTCCCATACAATTGAGCCAACCTATCACATGAATAAGTCGTCTTGATCGCCAAGAAGTGGGCTGATTTTGTCAGCCGATCAACTATAACCCAAACGGTGTTATGATTCCTAGGAGTCCTCGGTAAACCCGATATAAAGTCCATAGCAATATCTTTCCATTTCCAACTCAGGATCGGCATAGGCTGTAACAATCCAGAAGGTTTCCCCCTCTTAGCTTTCGGTTGCTGACATACTAGGCATTTCTCCACATAAGCCATGATATCTCTCTTCATGTTCCTCTACCAGAAGGTTTTCTTTAGATCCTGATACATTTTATTCGTCTCAAGGTGAATCGTATACCGAGACTAGTGAGCTTCCTTCAAAATCTTCTCCTTCAATTCTCTATCATCCGGTATATATAATCGATCTCTAAATCTCAACACTCTATCAGTTCGGATGTTAAAATCAGCTCGAGATTCCTTACCCATATCACTTACAACATCCATAAGGAACGGATCATTCACTTGCTTCTCTTTAATTTCACTGACTATCACAAACTTGTCCAAATAGGGTTGAAAAACTCAATTCATTAATTCCATAAATACGGCTGGCGTATTAGTTAACCCAAAAGGCATCACTACAAACTCATAGTGCCCATATCTAGTTCGAAAAGCAGTCTTTGCTATATCATCCTTTCTGATTCGAAGCTGATGGTATCCGGATCTAAGGTCGATCTTTGAGAATACACAAGCTCCTTGTAACTGATTAAGGAGGTCGTCAATCCTTGGTAAAGGATATTTATTTTTAGTGGTAATTTTGTTTAGTTCTTGATAATCCACACATAACCTCAAGGTCCCGTCCTTCTTTCTTACAAACAGGACCGGTGCACCCCATGGCAACACACTTGGCTAAATGAAACTCTTATCTAACAACTCCTGGAGTTGCTGTTTTAACTCCTTAAGTTCAGCTGGCGCCATCCTATATGGCGCTTTGGATATTGGTGCTGATCTTGGCACCAATTTTATTCCAAATTCCAACTCTTGCTTGGGTGGCAGCCCAGGTAACTCATCAGGGAATAGGTCTTCAAATTTCCATATCACAGGAATATCTTTGGCCTGAGTTCCTTTACCCTCAGTCACACTAGCGAAGGCTAAGTAAGCTTGGCACCCATCACCAATCAAGTGCTAGGCATGGAGGGCCGAAATGAAGCAAGATGCTTCCTTACGCCTGACTCTCTGATACCAACTGTGACAGATCGGCCTTATTCCACCGTATAAAGCCGCCGTCAAGCCTAAATCCTTGCATCAAAATAGATAATAGATAACAATTAGGTGGATATAAAAAAATTTCTTTTCTTTCATATGAATAAACATTTCTTTTATACACAGGATTGCTTGAGGCCGAACTACATGAGCTGGCCTTCTGGTTTTAATTTCATACTTGGCCGGCCAACACTAAGGTTAGTCGGACATGAATGCCTTGATATGACCTGATATGCTACTAGAAACATGGATTTCATTTATCAATAAAGTAATCACGGAAACATGCTAACATCTATAAATTCTTATACAGCGCAACTGTTCTATAAGTCCTTCTCAAAATATCAAAAGAAATAAATCAAGTTCTTCATTGATCAGCTCCGGCTAGCTATGCCATCTAGCTACTTCATATGATTCTACTCAATTACTCAATTTCGTCCTCCATAAGCCTCTTGTCATCTAAAAATTGGTAAGAGTGAGCTACAAAGCGCATCAAGATACTCACATGCAGAAAATATAAACATACATATAATCAGATCAAAGTATCTTGTCTTCATAACTTTAACATATAAAATCACCATATAATTTCTTCTTTAGTTCAGAATTTTCTTGTTCTTATTCTTATTATCTTGTCTTCAGAAGATTCATAAAAATCATTCAAAATTCTTATCATCTTTAGGGACCGGACGGGAGCGGACAACATCGAGGAAGGGTTGTGTGTTACCCCACAACCTAAAGTCATATCCTCTTATTATGCTCCCCGAGGTGGGAGGTAATGCCTTTAACCCGGCATATAGGGCCGTAGTCTAAAAGTCTTATGCCACTAAAAGTCTCCTCCCGTGGCCCAGGAGGCAGTCCTCGAGTGTCACTCCAATATCATTCATTCATCTTTAACAGCAAGTTTAATGGAAACTCGGTTCTTAGTTCATGTCTTTTGATGGCCATCCGTCATAATTCGAAAGTCGAAAGTCGTAGAGTTCCACTTGCTGTCCGGATTACATACGTTTTCCTTGTTCTTATAACCTTTATTCTTTAATTTCAACAATTGAGGTCCGTATAGCCTTTTAATCATTTTAAAGTCGAAGATTCTTTGATCAAAAGTCAGAGGTCTTTTTTCGTCAATGTAGGGAATCTTTTTCTTAAAAACCGGAGTGCTTTTCTACCAAGGGCGGAGTTCTTCTTCTAGAAAGGCTGGAGTTCTTTTTCTAAAAAGGCCAGAATTCTCTTCTAAAAAACCGGAGCTATTTTCTCAAAAATGTGGAGTTCTTTTTCCCAAAATGCCGGAGTTCTTTTCTCAAAAGCCGGAGCTCTTTTCTCAAGAAGGCGGAGTTCTTTTCTCAAAAGGCCGGAGTTCTTTTCTAAAATGCCGGAGCTCTTTTCTAAAAAAGGTGGAGTTCTTTTTTAAAAAGGACGGAGTGCTTTTTCTCAACGGCTGAAGTTCTTTTTCGTGGGACAAATTCTGATTTTGAAACATATGTTCTTAAAGTCGATTTCAATTTTCATGGGGCAATTACCGAATACCTTTCTTTTAACAAAATCGGAAGTCTTTTCTCAAGGGTTGGAAGTCTTTTCTTTAAATATGCAATTATCAAAGTTCATATAAATCGACAAATAATCATATTTCAAGCAGAACAAAACTGAACATCATGAATATCAGGGTTTTTTTTTTTTTCTAAAAGGCGATTAAAAACGATTCTTTCTTAAATCAAAGGAGCAGAACAAACATCATACATACTGAAATATAAGTTTATAAAAATATCAGATATACTAGCGTTGTAAACATGCATAATCATGAACTTAAAATAGGGGTGAGTACTCTTGCCTGGATTTTTTTTTACTTCTCCTTGAACTTTTGGTCTCCCTTTACTAGAAAACTCTATTGCGTGTCTCTTTCTCACGCCCTCTAGTTCTTATTTACAGGCCTTGGGTCTGGCGGCCGTCGTTAGGGTTTGGCCACACTGGGGGGAATATTTCGGAGTATGTTATTTATAACTTTACATTCCCAAAGAGTTTTCTTATTAAATTTCTAGGTTATTTATGGTTCTATATTTCCAAAAAGTTTCATTATTAATTTCCAGGTTATTTATGATTCTACATTTTCAAAGAGTTTCCTTATTAATTTTCGGTCAACTGACCTTGACTGGTTTTATATTTTTCATTTAAATACATTCCGGTCAACTAACTGGCGTTGACCAGATTATTTTCCTCTTTCCCATCCTTCCTTCCATTCACGTTTTCCGGTCAACATTTTACGTTGACCGGATTACTCCATCACGCCTTCTGGTCAACACTCATTGACCGGATTACTATCCTTAACTCGTTTTCCTAGGTAATTTTAACTTGACATCAGGGATTTTCTATATTCTAGTATTTGGGCCATACACACTTTCTAGACCCGCCTTAGAGGCGTCACAGTACACCTCAAAGCCTCCTGAACCTCTGGAATAATCAACACTGGAGCAGTAGTCAATCGATCCTTTAACTCCTAAAAGCTTAGATCACTTTCCTCAGTCGACACAGACTTAGCCTCCTTCTTTAGCAATTGAGTCAGAGGCATGACAATCTGTGAGAAATTCTCTACAAAATACCTGTAATATCCCGTCATACCCAGAAAGCTCCTAACCTCAGTCACAGAACCCGGCCTGTTCCAGTTTGTAACAGCCTCTACTTTCCTGGGATCCATAGAAATACCACCATCAGAAATCACATGCCCCAAAAATATCACCCTCTTAAGTTAGAATTCATATTTACTCAGCTTAGCATACAATTTTTCCTCACGGAGCACTTGAAGATCTCTCCTCAAATGAATCTTGTGTTCCTCATAATCTTTTAAATAAACCAGGATTCATCAATAAATGCCACCACAAATTTATCTAAGTATGGGTTGAACTCCCTATTCATCAGGCCCTTAAAAGTAGCTGGAGCATTCGTAAGGCCAAAAGGCATAACAAGGAACTCATAATGGCTATAACGTGCCCGAAAAGCAGTCTTAGCCACATCTTCCGGCTTGATCCTCAATTGATAATAATCAGACCTCAAATCGATCTTCGAGAACACTCAAGATCCTTACAACTGATCAAATAAATTATCAATACATGGTAGAGGGTATTTATTTTTAATCGTGATTTTATTCAATTCACGATAATCAACACACAACTGTAAAGACCCATCTTTCTTCCTCAGGAACAATACCAGTGCACCCCAAGGAGATACACTCGGTCTGATAAATTTTATGTCTAATAGCTCCTATAATTGCAACTTCAGCTCCTTCAATTCAGTTGGAGCCATACGATAAGGGACCTTAGAAACTGGACTTACACTAGGAACAATAGCAATTTTAAACTCAATTTTCTGGTATGGAGATAATCTAGGTAACTTCTCTGGAAATACATCCTCAAAATCACAGACAATCAGGATGTCCTTAGCCGGCACACTGTGACTCTCAGTAGTGCAGGCATATGCCAAGTAAGCTTTACATCCACTTTTTATTAAATGCTTAGCATGTAAAGTAGAGATTAATACAGGCATCTCTTTTTTCTTAATGCCCTAAAAGAAAAAGGGTTCCATTCCAGGAATATTAAAACAAACCCTATTCAGAAAATAGTCAATATTGGCATGATATTTGGCCAGTCAATCCATCCCTAAAATCACATTAAAATCACCCATGTTCAACAACACCAAGTCCACAACCAAATATTTTCCATTCACCACAACTATACATCCCAGATACATAACATCCGTAATCACAGGGGACCCAGTGGGAGTACACACAAACAATTCACAATTCAGAATACACGGGGCAGATACAATGCATCATACAAATTATGGAGAAATAAAGGAATAGGTAGATCTCGAGTCTAACAATATAGATGCAGAAACTCTACAAATAGAAAGAGTACCTTTCATGACATTTGGAGATGCCTCCGGGTCCTGAACGGCCACTGCGAAGGCCTTCGCCGAGACAGTAGGCTTCTTTCCTTCCAACCTTGGAGGTAGTGGATAGTCCTTGATCTGGTGGCCCTGCTGCCCATATCTAAAATATGCTCTCGATATCTTACGGCATGCTTGCCCCGGATGTCTCCTCTCACAGAAGGTACAATCTTCAGCTGATACTCTAGAATCGGTCATTGACTGAGTCGGTATAACATTGTTTCCCTTGTCAACTGTCCTAGTCCTCTTGGACGGCCTAGAAGATCCCACAGCAGATCCGGTACTAACTCCCGCCTGGCTAGCGGTCCTCTTTGTATAGAATCTCTTCGTCTCCGCCTCTTTCTCATAAATCACTACTTATCCAGAATCTCAACATAAGTCTAGAGTTTCAGAATTGATAGCGACTTCCTAATGTCATCCCGTAACCATTGTTGGAACTTCTTCGCCTTTCTCTGCTCATCCTCTACATAGAAGGGCACAAAATGGGATAATTTAGTGAATCTGGCATCGTACTCCTTCACCGTCATGTTTCCTTACCTCAACCTCATAAACTCCTGTTCTTTCTGATCTCGGAGGTTGGATGGGAAGTACTTCTCCATAAAAGTATCCTCAAATATTTTCTAAGTAATGACATTATCGGGCACTCCCATCATCCTCTTCTGCATGCTCCACCAGCTATCAGCTTCACCCTCTAGTTTATACACCGCGAAGGTGACCTTCTCCTGATCGGTACACCCAATCACAGCAAATATCTTCTTCGTTCTCTTTAACCACACATCCACTTCTGCCGGATCAGGCTTTCCTAGGAAGTCAAGTGTTCGCTCCGTCGTGAATCTGTCATAAGTTGTAGGACCAATAAGTGCTGGAGCTGGCTTGGGTGCAGAAACCAGAGCCATGTGTCTCTACTCGACAGATTCTACTACATTAGTCATCCTCTCCAACAGATCGATATAAGCATCTTCTCTATCATAGGGCGTACTAATACCACCATGGTCATTTCTTCTACCCGTTCTACTTGCCATCCTATAATCAAGATAAACATAATGTTATAAGGACAAGAATTCAATGGAAGAAAAAAGAAATATTCAATAGTTTAAAGAAATTTAAACTTAGCCTAAGAACCAATCTCTTAAGGGTTCTAGTTCCCTTAACTTCCTCAACCTATTCCTATAGTAATTTGGTGTAGAGATTCAAATATATACTTCCGCTTTTCGGTCTATCAATTCCTAATGCATCTCAATTCTCTGATACCAATTGTGACAAAATGGATTTATTTTTCCTCAGAAACTTTCGTCAAAATAGAAACAGAATTTTAGGACCAAAATATAAGGTATAACTTCTGCAGAAATTTCGGCAGAGTCTCCTTTGTAATTGGATGAAAATCCAAAAGTACAAGCTGTATGACCAACCATTACAAGTACACAACTTTCAATTATACCATAATTCTTCTTACAACACGCATGCACAGGATCATAGATGCCAACCATGGCATTAATCTATAAAACCATCAACTATACTAGTAGTTTATAAACAAGATATCATCTAGGACCTATGCAGAATATCCAGAAATATAGAGCGGAAGCTAAACTATTAACCTGCAGAAGCATAATTTTCCTTTTTACCATCACATAAATCACACACATTTCTATACAAAATCCACATATGCATGAATATCGATAGGTATGGAATCCATATACAAAATCACATATTCAATCAAGTCTTTACATCCAACTGGTTCTGCCAAAATAGCTCCAAAATGTTTTAGATCCTCAAAAGTCTTCAGGAAATGCTTTTAGTCACTCTTTCTCGTCCGGCACTAGTTCTACAGTCTCATCTGGAGGGAAAAAAAATAAAACAGTGAGCCGGGGCCCAATAAGGTACATGTAGATATGTAGTAAAGTAGTGATGCAGAACAGTCGTGCAAATATGTAGAAATAGAATGGTTAAACGGAATAGAACATTAAAACAGAGAAAGCATAATTCGACGATATTAAACTCAAAAATCAGAAGTCAGTCATCAGTATAATTCAGAAACTTCTCTTTTATACCAGAACTGAACAGTAATCGGTACAGAACAGTAATCAGTACAGTAACGATAGTACAGAACATAATAGTAACAGAAGAGAGTGGTAACAGACCCTACCAGTATACCCCACTAGTTGAGGGGGCGAATGATCGAGGATAGATGTGTACATTTCCTCATAATCTAAGGTTATAAACAGTAATAGAAGATCCCGTCTCATGGGAATAGTATGGGTGTGCCTCCCGAAGGTAGGCTAGAAATAGAACTTTTCTCTTGACCATAACGCTCTGAGGAAGGGCGGACTACATATAACTATATGAATAGAGTTATCCTCGATCACCACCATAAAGTTCTAAGGTATGCCTGAGAACCTAACCTGACTATAACAAGTCCTGGGTCCTAAATAACAGTATCAGAAATAGCTTCTTTATTGAAAACCCTCTTTCATAATCAGAGTTTCACAATTTCCTTTCAGTTAACTTTACAACGTTTAGAACATGCAGTAACGGTCTAAAAACTCCTTCAGTTTTACTTCAGAAGTGTATGGAAATTCATCGGTATAAGTCCATGTAAAATTTTTAAAAATAAATTATAGCAGGAGCTTCATTTCAGTGCCAATTAACTTTTA
Organism: Nepenthes mirabilis; assembly: GCA_025585075.1. NCBI lineage: Eukaryota > Viridiplantae > Streptophyta > Magnoliopsida > Caryophyllales > Nepenthaceae > Nepenthes > Nepenthes mirabilis. The sequence goes on from JAODPA010085288.1 coordinate 17,107, forward strand.
TATAACAGTAGCTACGGTTAAAAATCATTAAAACCCCTTTATTTTCATACCTAGGGCTTCGTCGATACTTCCGGACTCAAATCTATCACCAAACATGCGTTTATTTATGAAATCAACGCCATAAATCCATACACGTATACTAAATTATGCAATTTAACAAAAAATCCCTAATATTTTTGAGTTAGGGTTTCATCATATGCTTTCGGAACCAAATCGAATACTAATTACATGCTTATTCATGAAATCGAAGCCAAATCTTGCAATAAACATGGGTAAACACAAAATCTAACCGAACAGTCAAGGAAAACATGCTTCGTTTACTTTAAACATGCAACAATAATACTTTAGAGCATTTTCATCAATTTTAGAGCAAGAGAAAACAGTAAAAACGAAAAACAACGTCTGAAGTACACCTGCCTTAATCCGATCTACCGTTATTTTTACCTGGAATGGACTGGAACGAGTGATTTCCTCTTCTCTTCTCCCTCCTCTTCGTTCGTGCCTCTGCTCTCTCTCCCATTCTCATTTTCTCATTCTATTTATAACAAAAACAAAATCAGAGCACGGGCAAAAGTCAGGGCTGTGCTTGATCACATGTCGAGCGCACGACAAGCGCGCTATGTTCTGCTAGAGCTTGCCTTGTGCGCCCAGCGAGTGCGCGACGAGTGCGGGGTTTCTGCCAGGGGCTCGCTCGAGCGCCCCTGGCATGTGGCGAGCAGCTAGCCTCTAGATTTTTACGCTTGCTGCCACGCCTCGGGCGCACGGCAGGCACAACTCTGCTGCTTGCTGAATTAGAATATTTTTCTAACTTTTTACTTTTAACCCTCATTTTTCAATGCATGTTTGGCCTCTTAATGATTATCATTGTTTTAATTACTCCCAATTACCATGTTTTTATTTCCGGGGCCTCAAACGAATTTTTGGGGCTTTTACTTAATTTGGGATTAGGACGAGATTACCCATGACTTAGGCTTTCTATTTTATCGATTGGGTATTTCAATGTGTGGTTTGAGGTGAATATTCATTCGCGGAGCCCCTAACTCACATCCAAACACTATTTAGGCTACGATTTGAGGTTTTATATATAAATTGACTTGGGATTATAGTTACCTATACTTTTGGTATGATAATTTACCCATTAGATATCTGAAATTTCTACAATTAACCGATATGTGAAGTCTGTGCACTGTTCACAGGTTGTTCATCGAGGATTTCAAGCGATATTATGCATAATTTTTCATATTTAATTACCAATCAAATGATATGTATGTTTGTAGAAGTCTAATTAAATAGTCTGGAAGCTTCGATATATGCGTTGTGAAAGAAATTTATGTCCGAAAACTCTCAAAGTCAATTCGTTCTTTAATGGTAAGAACTCCTAATCGTCTCTATACTTTCGATATTCGTATGTAAGTTAAGTTATGAAAAGGCTAAAATCCGCTAGCAAGACAATAAGTACATGAATAATTGGAGGGGAATTTCACATTAGGAATTGATGAATCTCATCTCCTAGACGGAGATATATATGGAAAGATGAATTTGATCTCTTAGACGGAGATTGATATGAAAAGATAAATATGATCTCCCAAATGGAGATATTTGTGAAAAGAATCTGATAGAACTTCCTTCAAAAGAATCGGTAATCATGAAATTAGGATCCGCATTCATGTTTTTGATGGGTAACGCTCCTAGACATGTCACTAGTGTGACAGTAGAAGTTCAAGGGAATTATCCTAGCCGCTTGTTGTAGCGGGTGATGTTAGGGGCATGCCTTAAGACATTACAGCGGTAATCAAGGATGACTCCGTTCATGGATGATACGTGGTCCGCTCTTCCTTGGGGAAATAAAATCTAGAAGATAGAAATTTGAGTTTGACCTGCATTCGGGAGGTATTACTGTAACTGAACCCGCTAGAAGGGATACTACAGTTCTGTTTCTAGCATCTGATTGTGTGTAAAATACAATCTATCCTCGATTATTTGCTCCCTTTGGTTAATGGGGTCCATTAGCCCAGGTCCATAAAGATAAATAATTATACTTGTATTACGTCTTAAAGAAAATAAGAGTGAAAGAAAGAAGTAAAGTGCTCCTCAAGCATGTCAATTTAAGTTCTGTTTATGCATCTTTCCCGATCATATATCTTTCTCTTGTTTAATTTTGTTTTTATTGTTCAGTGCTTTATTATGATGTACTTGTTGAGCTGTTAACTCACTCTTACCTCTTCTTCCTTCTAGATGAGAGTTACTAGCTGATGCCTGATTAGATAAAGCAAGGAGAGAGTTTTGCTAAGGAGATTACTGGATTGCAAGGATTTAGAGTTTTGAATATGATTATTGTGATGAAATGTAAAGAGCTAAGTTGGAGCAGTGTTGTGTATTAATTGTGCTATAGTATGTTGTTTATTATTATAGTTTAATGTTATGCTTTCACAGGTTATGTATGGATTTCATTTTGCTTCTGCATTTATTTAATTTTGGATTTGATTAGGCCTAGATGACATCTCCCTTAGATTCAATGTAGTAGTAGAGATATTGCATTGGAGCTATAGATGATATGACTTTTGTTGGTCCTGTGCATGTTCTGGTTGTAGCGTAAAATTGAAGTCTGGTTATTATATGTCTTGTATAGGTTTATTTATACACGTTGTATGGATGGTTTTGTTTCATTTTTAGAGAAAACTCTTCTCAATTTTCTGCAAAGATTTCATGTTGTTTAATTGTGGGTATTAGTTTATGTAATTATTGACGGAGTTTATTAGGAAAAAATAACCCGTGCCGTCACAGGAAGGCTTTGAGGAGAGGAGTTTGTGGGCAGAGCCGAGTTGGTGTGAGTGGGTGGCTGGGTAAGTGGGGAATGTGGCAAATAGGGTTGACCGGCATCCAGTGTTTCCTCCCTTGATTTTTCCATACCGATGGCTTTCGGTAATGGCACAGGCATTAATAATAGGAGCTCAGGGTGGTTTGCCATTTTAACAAGAAATTGTGGAGGAAAAATAAAGGAAGGAGCGTAAGGAGTGAGATTTTATTATACGTAATTTGGTAATTAAATTAATTTATGTAAAATTAAGATAAATGAATAGTAAAAACACAGAAGCCAGGAACTCATACCAAAATGTGATAAAAAAATATTTGATGAAACTAATTTCAATTTCGGTTAATAAATGATAGAATGAATAATACAGAAGTAATTCAGTTAATAAATTCTCAATTGATTAATAATCAAATTTATTTCGGTTGATGACAAGATAATCCGGTTACTGAAATTACACCCGATTAGCAACTAAATTCAGCCCGATTGATTAAATATAGTATGAATTAAATTAATTAAGTAAAATTATATAAATTTGCAACACAACAAACACATAGAAGCCCCTCAAATCAGTTAAATTTCTAAGAAATTCAGCAAGAAGTCTACGACAACTCATTCCCATCCCAATTTCACGAGTTATTTACCAATTAAATTAAGTAATTAAAAGAGAAAATAAGGCCTACAAAGAGTAAGGGACACGACACTAATGAAGACTCAAAGAAATATTAAAAATCAACCTCCAATGAGACACCACCAAGTGGCAAGAGGAAGAAGATCCACCTTAACATTTTGCATGGCTTAGTTTAACATGAATTTGCCACTTCATGGGGGCATGTGGCAACTCCAAAATTTTTGGGTGATGACTAAGTATATTGGAAAGTAATAAAATAAAAATAAAAGAGGAAGAAACCGTGGGGAGGCCGGAGGAAAAAGGGAAGCAAAATAGAAAGGAAAGCTGAACCAGAGCCAAGAAGGCCTAGTTGGTTGCTGAGCTTCAAAATTTAATTAAAAATATTTTTAGGCAAGAATGCCTCTCCCTCTTTGATTTGTTGTTGAATTTGTGATCGTAACTTGAAATATCGTCAGTCTAATACTTAAAACTCCCACCGAAACCATGCTAGGATGAGTTAAGGTCAGCAACATGTCAAAATAGGACTCTATTACTGAACTCTATTGCACCTTACTGATATCAGATTTTTTCATGCCTCATTTGATCAATTCATTCCATAAAATTTTTACTAGAAATACTTTAAGATGTTAGCTAAATCACCATATTTTTGTTCTGGAATAATCTATGCCGTTAGCATGCTATAATGAGCAAAGTGTAGCAACATGTCAAAATCAGATTCTGTTGCTGAACTCTGCTGCACCTTACCGATATCTGAATTTTGACATGCTCTATTTGATCGATTCATGCCATGAAATTTTTTTGAATATACTTTAAGATGTTAGCTAAATCACCATGTTTTTTGTCTAGAATAATATTTGCCGTTACCATGCTAGAATAGCAAAAATTCGGAAACATGTATCATGAAATTTGTTCTGTGACATGCATTTATGCTTGCTGATATGCTAATTTTTACATACTGTTGATGGCTGATTTATCCCATGACAATTTTATTAAAGAAACTTTAATACGTTGGATAAATCACTATATTTTTATTTTTGAATAATTCACATGAATTAGGACGGATTCAAGGAGGTTTAAATCAACTGGCAGTTTAAACCGAGAAAATCAGGGACTGCTGTTGGTGCTGATTTTCTTCACGTTTTTGATCGATTTAAACTCTATAAAAATTAGAATAGGAACTTTAATGAACAATCTAGTATGTCATGAAGTTGATTTTAAAATATCTCTTGAAAATTCGATCGGTTCATCATTAAGAAAATCGAGTAATACGAATCGACCAGATTGTACCAGAATACTGAAAATGGTAGTTTGGAAAAATCAAGCCAAACAGGCCTCCGTCTGACCACCAAGCTGGCTCAAAAAATGTCATTAATTAGTTAATACCCTTATTAAGATTGTGTAAAATCGGCTCATGAAAACTGGTTGAATGGACCACCGAATTGGATCCCCGAATGAATAGTAAAACTCACCCCTACGTCACTATTGATGCTAATGCAAATCTGCAGTCCAATTTGGTGGACTTAACCAGCCATGAACCGGTTGAACCAGTAGCTAATTCGGACATATTTTCTAGTAGTAAGGTTGAACTATCACCATGTAAAATGGTGTTCAAAAATTCCTTGATATGGTCATTGAACTGGACCACATATCAGAACCTGGACTGAACTTTAACAGTTTGCTAAAATCTTGAATTTCAGCATAGGAAAATGGGTTGAACCAAACCCCAATTTGGATAAACCGATAGCCAAAGTATGTTAAAATGATATTAAAGTATCAACTTGTAAAATTTGGTAGGATTTAACCACCGAACCAGACCCCAAAATGACAACTGAACCATACCTTACATCCCTGTTGATGCTATAGCAGGGCTGTTTAGGAAAATGGATTAAACCGACTGTGTATTGGTTGAACCAGCGGTCAGCTCGGCCAAGTCTTCTAGTACTAAGGCTTAACCGTCACAATGTAAAACGATTTTTTAAAATACATTGATTTGGTCGCTGAACTGGCTCGAGAATTGAAATTTGTCACTAAATCGACCGATTTGTTAATTTAGTATAAACCGGCTAGGAAATAAATAATAAACCTACCATATATGGTATGTTAAATTAGTAAACACATTATAAATCATGTAAATTGGTTGGTCATTATAAAAATCGGATGTTAAAGATTATTTAATGAATTGGTTTTTAATGAACCGACTAATTTGATAAGTAAACCGGTTTATATATAATTTTTTAAAATAATGAACCAGCCACTTATTATACGGATAATGGTGAACAGACTCACGTGATATGCCCTAAAAATATTATGAAAAGCCAAACCGATCCATAAATTGAATTTGTGATCAAACCAGTTAAAGAGATAAAATGGAACCGAATCAATTAGTGCACCGGCAAATTATGGAATTTATGCACCGGGAATTGAATAATATGTTATCTAAAAATAAGTCCAACACATATTAAAATGTATACGAACTTATATTATGTATTGATATGATTTTATTATGAAAATATATGATGTGTTTTATTGTGATGTCATTACAAATGTATATGATTTGTTTATGCATGAGTTGAAACCAACATGACACCAAGATAATATGATTTTTATCTAAGATGAGAAAATTAAGAAGAAGAAGTAAGATTATGAATAAGGACTTTTACTATAAAATTTTAAGAAGTAAAGAAATTGAATAAAGGATTTATTTTAGTGGATAGTATTCTCTGGTGTGACAAAATGGCTATATTTCATCATATATGATCTCCGTCAAAACCATATTTATACCTTATTCATATATATTTATGTGGGTGGACTTAAAAAATTTTTTTCCTTTCTTTTACTTTACGTTGCGTGGACAGGATCGCATATGGCCGGAGTTTCTGAGTCGGCCTAATTAAGTGGGTCAGCTAAGCTAGGCCGGTCAATATCTTGACCGTCCGAGGAATTTAGGTTTGTCGGCCAGACACGTAAGTTCAGAAATAAATTGAGATGCCATTAGGAATCACAAATTCTTACCAACAGAAAGTCTAGCGAAAGCACATAATTTACATATAAATTAATAGAAAAGAATCGTTTTACAAAATTTTCCAAAAGAACCAAAAAAAAAAGATCTACATCAATATCACTCATGCACTGCTACTTGATTTTGATTGGCTATCCTGCCTAGCTAGTCCATCAGAATTCATTCCTTCTCGTTCGGCACAAAATCATCATTGTCTGAAAAACAGAAGAGGAGTTAACTAAAAGACAAGCAAGGTACCCATATGCCTAAATACATGACTTCAATAGAAATCAGAATAAGAACAGAGTGCATACAGAACATACACATGGGCCGAAGTTATTTCCATAAAACATAAAATATAAGCAGAAGTCATTTTCATGCGAAATGGTTTCCAAAGCATGTGCAGATTTATGAGAAAATGCTGATTCAAAATTAAATGCTAAAAACCTACTACATTTAAGGTTCATAGCTCTTGACCAATCGAAACCAGTACATTTAAGGTCCGTAGCTTAATGCTAGCTGACGTGTTTGGCCACTTAGTGAGAGAAGCTTTGGCTTCTCTCTAGGATTTTGAATTTGAAATCTGCGAAGACTGCCCTGTTTGTTTTATTCGTCGGCGTCGGCCATGGCCGGTCTCCTGTGGGCACCGACGAGCCCTCTTTGGTCTTCTTGTCATCCTCTGTCCCACGATGTCTCTTCTCTTTGGGCGGTTCCTTCTCATCTCTTCACCCAACCCTCTCACACTTTCCCTCCCTTGCAGAGGGATGCTTTGCTTCCTTCCCCTGCCCCAGATGCGTCCTTCTTGGAGCATCTGAAGCCTCTGGAATGACGCAATAGTCACCTGTTGGTGCCAACTGCCTCTCCCCTTGAGTCGTCTTATAACGACCTAGATTTTTGAACATAGAAAATTTTCAGTCATCAAATCCTTATAATTTGGTCAACACTAGTTGACCGAAAAGTGTAATAAGAAAAGTAAATTGGCCTTAAGAGAAAATGAAGTTCGGCCCTTACTTGATGAAAATCTAGTCCGGATTTCCTTGATAAAAATCTAGTCTGGATTTCCTTGAGGAAAAGAAGTCCAGATTTCCTTTGATGCAAAACAAGTCCGGCTTCATTCTTGAAAATCAAGTCTAGCCACTTTAAGAAAGAAAATCAAAACCGGCCTTGAACATGTTCTGAAATCCGGTTTTGTTCCATTGAAGGCCGGAGTACATTATATGAATGTAAGGCCGAAGTGACTTGAAGACCGGAGTGACTTTGTGTATTGGAGGCCAGAGTAGCTTTATAGTTGGTAAGGCCAAAGTGAAATTGTGGGAAGAAAGCCGAAATTGATGATCCGGTCAACCTTCTAGTCATCAAATCCTTATAATTCAGTCAACACTAGTTGACCGAAAAGTGTAATAAGAAAAGTAAATCGGCCTTAAGAGGAAATGAAGTTCGGCCCTTACTTGATGAAAATGTAGTCCGGATTTCCTTGATAAAAATCTAGTCCGGATTTCCTTGAGGAAAAGAAGTCCAGATTTTCTTTGATGCAAAACAAGTCCGGCATCATTCCTGAGAATCAAGTCTAGCCACTTTAAGAAA
>JAODPA010085299.1:0-25725 GCA_025585075.1 Nepenthes mirabilis
TTTGAGTCATTTAAGTAATATTTATTCAAAGTTTTTTACCTTTATCATTTGATCAATCCTCTTCTTTTTTAATGGTTCCTAAAAGAAAAAAAATGTGAAGATCCTTTAAATGGCCAAACTCCGCCCCTTTTATGGGGTATTTATTTTCTGAGATTGTTTCATCATTCTACTTCATTTTGCTAAATCTCTCCAACAAAAACCAGCATGCAATCTTTCCCTATCAAGGAAAAAAATTACAATACAAACAATTATGATTTTAAAATTTGAAAGCTATATTAAACTTAGTTTGAAAACTATTATTAATTGTGGAGTTGTGCCTTAAATTATAGGTGATGCATTGTATAGATTATTAACTTCATCCTTGCATCTCCTATTTCTTTCTTCAGAGTGCTATTCTCGTTCTACTAAATTAAGTTATTTGTTGCTGTCTAAGATTATGGTAATTATCTTTGTTGTTGTCGGGTCCAATTGATCAAAAACTTTCCTATTCCCTAGATCCAGCTTAATTTTGATGATGATGATGATAATAATAATAATAATAGTAACACTTGAATCATCATATTACACTCAAGGCAAGGATTATCATACACCAGCAGAGAAGTCTAGGTCTTTTGTAGAATATATAGGCTTGCTTCTTATAAGCTAAAATGATGGTAAAAAGATTCTAATTCTAAGGAAGCCAAAAAAAGTAAGCATCTCAGGTAGAACCTTCCTCCACCATTATTTTTGATTTTCTATATCCTTGAATTAGCACAAACTAGGAGTTCAGCACATTGAGCATAGCTGTAGTAGCCTTTTAATAATTGCCATAATGATATAAATGAGTATTTAAAAATATTCACTTCTAAAAAGTTTTCTAGACAATTTTTATGTTGCCAAAAGATCTATGTCGTTTTATATAGACTATTACCTTCTATTTATAGCTAATGAATTGAAATTCTACTGATTTCTATGTCGTCTTACTCTAAGAAGGCACATTTAATGTTAGCAAATTCATCATCAATTCTGCCTATTAAGTATAATATCAATAACTCAACATTACACATTTAAAATAAAAAAGAGAAGAACAATATTATTCTTTATTGTATACTTCAAATTAATACACGTGAGATTTGAATAGATAAATAAGTCATTATCATTCACCTATAAAGGAAGTTATTAAAAATATATTCATACAATTAAGATACTCGGTGACTAAAGTCAAAATAGTAGTAAACTTCTTGACAAGAAGTCACTCGTTGCCACATTATCTATCTTGACTACAAACCGTAGCCCGCCCGCCATCAATGCAAAGACGAGTCCATATTGATATATGGTAATCATTATATAGTATTTAATGTTTCAAGAACTTAGCTAATTCTCCTTCACTCTCATTACCTAGGTTCCGTTTAAGTGATTGGGACTTCGTTAATGGATGACGGCATTGACTTACTTGTCGATTGGTCGGACATTATGCTTGTGATAATTCTGCTAGGCGGAAAGAAGAACGGTTGTTGCGGTCTTGATATCGGGGTAGAGTAACTATTGAGCAAAAGAACTATATACGTCATATTAGGTCTCTCCTTTACGTCATTTTGAACACATAATAATCCAATTTGAATGCATCTTATAACTTCATCACTTGAATATGAATCTCTTAGAGTTGGATCCATGAATTTCAAGGGTGCCTCATTTCTCCATTGCATCCAAGCCTGCAAATTTCAAGTTATATATGTCCATTTCTTTAGCTTTTCAACAGATCAAGACTAATAAAAACAAGTAGTAAACTGGACCACCCTTTGTTACCGTTTTGTTTTTTGTAAGTAAACTTCATTACTATTTGTATGGATCATTCTTATGTAAATCACGTAGTTTGCTATATATATATATATATATTGATTTCCACTAATACTAGTGTTAGCTAGTGATTCCTGCTCAAAGGGAGCTTGAGTGAACAATTAACAGTAGCTAAGTGCTCGATGCCTGTGCTACAATATGAACGCACTAGCAGTGCACCACATGAGCTTAAGCACCACGGCAGTTTCCACTGTTAATAGTGGTGCACTATTTTTAGATGTGATAGTAGTGTGGTTTTGTTTTTTGTTTTTTTTACTTAGTTTTAAGGAGTTTTTTATATAAAAATTACGTATGTCCTGTACATGTAGTTCTTTCTTGGTGATTTGCTGTTAGATCTACACATGAATTGCATAATTTCTTATAATATTTTATCCCAATGGATACTTGATTACCCTATATACACATTTACTGTTTGGTAAAACAAACTAGTTTGGTGGTGCTGTATCTCATTTCCAAGTTGTAATCTCTTCTCATTGCTCTAAAATTATTTGATATAAATCAAACAGTTATAAATTTTTGTTTTTTTAAATGAAGAAAACCTACTTTAAATTTAAATTTTTTAATATTATATTTGAATGATTGAACTTATATCTAGCAGTCCAAATTATATGGCTTGGCTACTATATCGTATTAATGAGGTGCAACCCCTCTTTTTCTAATCTAGAGACCCAGATAACTATAACTTCAAAAAAATGTTCATACTCACATAGTCCACAAGGTTTTCAACGTTGGATTGGTAAAAGTCACTGATCCTCTTTCCACATATGATCTCCAAGACTAGTATACCGAAGCTGTATACGTCCGATTTTACCGAAAAGAGCCCATGCATAACGTACTCTGGGGACATGTAGCCACTACAAAACATCCACAAATTTGCAAATTAGTTATCAAAGCGACAATTTTGTTTTTAATGCCAGTATTTCTCGAATTAATTAGCATATTAGAATAATTAGAAAAAAAAGCATACCATGTCCCAACAATTCTTTTTGTGTTATCTTGGCTTTGATCCACACCGAAAATTCTTGCCAATCCGAAGTCTGAAATTTTCGGGTTCATATAATTATCTAATAAGACGTTGCTTGCTTTTAAATCGCGATGTATAATTTTGAGTTGAGAATCTTCATGGAGATAAAGCATCCCTCTTGCAATGCCTTGTATAATTTTGTAACGTTGTGGCCAATCTATTAGTCTTTGTTTTTCCGAATCTATACATGAACAAATCAAAAGGCATACAAATATTTTTTAGGACTAAAAGCCATTTCGAGTAGTCAAAAACCTGTACAATTAGAATAATTGAAGGTGATGAATTATTATTCAAGATGCAAGATATGTGATCTTTTTGTTGCATACCGAATAGGAAGTAGTCTAGGCTTTTGTTGGGTACAAATTCATATACCAGTAGTTTTTCATCACCAGTCAAGCAGAATCCCAGTAGTCTCACTAAATTTCTATGTTGAAGCTTGACTAATGATACCACCTCATTCTTGAATTCATCTACACCTTGGCCTGAGCTTTTACGTAATCTCTTCACTGCTATTTCTCGGCCATTTGATAGCATGCCCTGCGACAAAGTATAACTTTTTTTTTAAATTTTGTTTGGCTATATACATAATATAAATAGTGGCCAAGATGGAAGTAGGTGCTATTTTAATGATTAGAATTTCAAATTCTTACCTTGTACACACTACCAAATCCGCCTTCCCCAATCTTATTGTCATCGGAAAAGTTGTTTGTCGCAGCCTGGAGTGTACTCAAGTCGTATTGTAAGGATTCAACACTTGTGAAATCTTTACTATCTGTATTACAAACAATAACAGTGTTATATTGAATTCGAACCTACAAATTTAAGATGGGTGCATATTAGACTTGCCCGGGTAAAAATTTGTTTTACTTACCATTTTCAGTAACTTCTACGGCGTCTAGCTTCATCTTCTTTCCTTTCCTATTTAGGAGACAAATGCCTACTATGATCAGCAACACCAATGCAACAGCTGTAGGAGTAATTATGGCAATCGTTTTTGCTGCACAACCAAATTAAACTATTCAATCAGCTTAAAAGTTTAAAACACCAAGCACCAAACCTTTTGTATACAAGGGAAAGATTAAACAAAAAACGTGAAAACTACTAGCAATAGAACATTTTTTTTTGTTTCCCTTCTGTTTTTTCATCTTTATTTTGATAGTCCTTGTTAATGAAAAATGGAAATTATGCTATTGTTTAATTCTAAAACGTTGGGTTCCGGCCACCAAAACTTTACCCATGAAGTAGAGAACTAACTTTACAATGATCAATATTGGACACTTTGTTTAAATTTATGAGAAAGTGATATGATAATGTATAATATTAAACAATAATTTACAATAATGTGATATAATTTTTTGCGTGAAAAACAATTCTAAGAATGAGAAAATAATTAAAAGATAATACGTCCATAAAATATCAATCATATGATGAGACCGGTCATAAAAATATCTAACAATATAAGGATAAACTCCTTGTAATGAGCAACTCAAATAATAAAAGTATAACAGCAAAAGGAAAGAAGATAACTGAAAAAAATATTTTTATCAATATCAAGAATAATATACTCAACATTGGTAGAGATTAAAACCCGATTTGAAATCTAAATAAATGAGTGAATATTCCTTTTCATCATTTATATCTCTTCTTTTTCTCTCTCACTACTTTGGTGTTCAGCAGCATAGCTCAAATTCCCGTGTGTCATAGCCTGAAAATAAATTGAGCTTATATAGTAGAGCATGGTACACAAGAGCTCAGCAAGTGCACATCAAGTGCGCCTATATTAGTCATTATTGCATGAGTGACTTGCCTGTCACGCATGAGCGATGCCAATTCATTTATCAACATTAAACACAATCTTAGGCGTGCACGAGGCATTCCTATTGTGTTATTGGCCATGTGCATCACAACAGGCATACATCGGATGTGGTTATTTATCTTACTAAATATCCTCATTCGCTCAAATATAGATCAATCGAGCCCCATGCATAGGTCAATTTCACCAACTAATAAATCAAAGAATATAGATATATACACAAGTGTATGGCAATTATAGAGTGACTTATCCCAACTTAAAACACTATCTGGCCATTTTGAAAAAAAAAACAAAGTTTCACTATCTCTTAATTTGGCTGAAATTTGGTCTTCAGTGATACCTAATGGATGTAAATGTGGGCTAATTCTAGTATGATGGGAATTTATGGATAGAATTAACTTAAATCATGTAAGAGTCTCTTTAATTTTTCTCTTATTTGAATAATTTTTATGAAAAATAAAATCTTATGCAATATGTTAGAAAATCAAGGCATTGACGTCATGAAAAAGGAATGTGTAAGTGTAATTTGTGTGTAGTGAAAGTGGCAAGATAAAATTCTCGCTGTAATTTGTATTATTGTTCTAACAACCATATGATGGATGGTTATCTTCGCCACCATTGTGTGGTTCATCCTTGACAAATGGTGAAACCAAGATTAGCACTATTGTTGGCACTATAGCAACACTTTCATAAAATGTGTTGAGCACAGACCCATTGGATATATGTAAGAGTCAAAAAATTCGAAATGAAAAATTTTAAAAAGGTTATAGTTGCTCGTAAAAATACATCGACTCATATCTCAATAGTGTGAATTTTGGATCTAGATAAAGTTTAATCGATTTATGTTTAAAAGTCCGTAAATATTTATTTAACAAGTACCACCAGCAATTGTGCATAAGCATAAGTCTTATGGATGATAACACTATGAAGTTTTGCCCTCACTTTCAATAGTAAAGATGTAACCTATGGATGATAAAAGCTTATAGTTAGTGCTACTATGAGATTCCCTTTAGGGGGGAGCACTATCACTTACAAAAGAAATATTATTAGAGTAATATGTCGATAGGAAAAATCCTACAATAAAGATTACAATGAATTAACTCATAGCCGTGTAAGTTAAATTTTTTAAGTTTTGATGATATTTAATATATGTGAGTTAATTCACACATGTTTGGATATTTTTCACAGCTACTAGTATCTCTGCCTTGTTCATAATATCATTCCATTTTCCTCTTCTAACCAGTGTTGCTTAAAATGTGGCACTCATTACACAGAAGGCTCAATTAGAAGATGTAAAAAGATAAATTGGTTTGAGTAATTTAGCATGTGCTCATAATACCGAATGATTGCTTTTAACTTTCAAGAATTTTCAAATCACAACAGTCGAGGCAGTAGCTACACAGTAACCGTGGATTCATCGGCTAAGGTTTCGTTGGTGGAGAAATAGGCCATAAGTCGATTCTAGTGTCTCTTTAGCAACAGCAGTGAAACTGTAGAAGTCGTTTCTGGAGATGGTGTTGGAGGATATAATTGAGGGGTGTGTTGGGGTCACTCCTGAGTGGCATGTCCGCGGACTCCATTGGAGAAATGGACGAGGACTCTTTGAGGCATCTTTGGAACGAGGACTCTTTCGTTGGTCATGTCCGAGAACCTTAGGCGAGGAGCCTAAGTTCGTAGGCGTTGACTCTATCTTCGTAGGCCTGCTGTGGCCGTTTTTACAGGTGGGTTGATCACCAACCCTGATTGGAAGTTGTGGCGGCTACAACTTTCCAGGTGTCAGGCCTGTCATCTGGCACGCCAAGCATGCGCCTGCCATGACAGTCCTAGGGACGTGGTCCTGCCACCCTACTGCCAATAGGGTGGCTGTCTGTCCACCTAGCCCTTTTGTGTATAAATAGAGCTTGTGCCCTTGCTAGCAATGTGTGGAAACATTGTGAAGGAAAGAGCTTTGAGAGAGCTGTGGCCAAGTTTTGTTGTAAAGATAGAGTGAGAAACCCTTTTAGAGAGAGATTGTACACTTGAGATTATTTTTCTTTCATTTGAGCTTGTGTAGGTAACACTTGTGAACAATCCTTTTATAGTGTATTTCTCTGTGGTTTTTCCCTTGATTTCAGAAGGGCTTTCCACGTTAAACTCTCTGTGTTCCCTCTTGTTTTCTACCGTTATTTTCTTGCCGTCCAAGAGCTCTGCTCTGTGTGCTGTCCGAGAGCTTTGTCCGCTCGGTCACCGTGACTTCCGCGAGTTTTGTGCCAACAAGTGGTATCAGAGACTTGGTTGTTTGCACGGTGATCTTATTGCCAACACTTATTGCCAACAGCAATGGAGTTTGGAAGCAAAATGACTTGCTTGAATGGATCAAACATTGACATTTGGCAAAGTAAGATGTCAGACTTGCTTTTCGTAAAGTCTATGCATGATCCCATTTTTTCCATAGAAAAGCCGGCGGCAAAAACGGACGAGGCATGGACGCTGGAGCACAAGCAAGTGTGCGGTTTTATACGGCAGTTCGTGGATGAGAACTGTACAACCACGTTCGTAGAGAGACGAATGCAAAAACACTTTGGGAGAAGTTGGAAAAGCTTTTTGCCTCCAAATCCGGCAATAACAAAATTTATCACTTGATGAGGCTGGTGCATATCCGGTACAAGGACGGATCCTCTGTCGCCGACCACCTAAATGAGTTTCAGGGCTGCGTGGACCGGCTGAATGGCATGGGTATTAAGTTCGAGGACGAGGTGCTTGGACTTTGACTCCTAGCAACTCTCCCGGACTCGTGGGAGACCATGAGGGTCACCATTGCCAATACAGCTCCAAACAGCGTGGTGACTTTGGAGATTGTCAAAGGAGCTGTGCTGAACCAGAAAGTGCGACAGCGTTCTCAAGGCACGTCCACCTCTCAGCAATCCGAGGTCCTTGTCACCGAATCAAGGGGAAGGAACCGAGGACGTGGCCCAAAGTTTGAAGACAAATGGCGAAGTAAGTCACGTCCTCGGTACCAGGATATAGAGTGTCATCACTGTGACAAGAAGGGCCACATCAAGAAATTTTGTTATAAGTGGAAGCGTGAGAATGCCGGAACAGATAGGGGCGTGAAGAGACGTGGCAAGGAAGAGTCCTCGATCTCTGTTGTCACAGGAGGTGACCTCCTCCTGGCATGCGAGTCTGAAGACTCCGTAAGCGTGGCCGAACAAGCCTCTGACTGGGTAGTGGATTATGGCGTATCAATCCACGTCACCTCCAGGAGAGAGCTGTTCTCCACATACACTCCATGTGCCCCGGGAGTATTGAAGATGGGCAACATGGAGACGCCCGAGATCATTGGACGAGGGGACGTCTCCTTACTGACGAACACTGGAGCCCGACTGACTTTGAGGGACATCCGACACGTTCCCGATATTCGTATGAATATTATTTCAGCTGGACAGCTTGATGATAAAGGCTACTGTAGCGTCTTTTGTGACGGCAGTTTCAAGTTGAAGAAGGGCTCCATGGTGGTTGCCCGAGGAGTAAAGGCTTCAGACCTTTACACAGTGAAAGCCCAGGCCGAGGTAGTAGAGGTGAATGCTACGGGAAGTATGGAGTCCTCGGGTCTGTGGCACAAGAGACTCGGACACATGAGTGAGCGTGGCATGAGTCATCTGGCCAAGAAGGGTATCATTCCAAAGATGGATGGAGACAGGCCAAGGACTTGCCCTCACTGTATGGCTGGGAAGCAACGAAGAGTCCCCTTCTCAGGAGACAAATCTCCCAAGAAGTCCGAGGTCTTGGAGCTCATACACACGGATGTGTGTGGTCCCCTCCCGGAGAAGTCCTTTGGAGGAGCGCAATACTTTGTGACCTTCATCGATGATTGCTCGAGGAAACTGTGGGTGTTCCAGCTGAAGACCAAGGACCAGGTTGTGGGAACCTTTGAGCAGTTCCATGTCCTCGTTGAGCGAGAGACCGGGAGGACGTTAAAGGCCGTTCGAAGTGATAACGGCGGTGAATACATTGGGACGTTTGATGCCTATTGCAGAGCTCATGGCATCAAACATCAGAAAACTCCACCAAAAATGCCGCAACTGAATGGCGTGGTCAAGAGGATGAATCGCACCCTGATGGAAAGGGTTAGGTGCATGTTGTCTGAGGCCAGGCTTCCGGGATCCTTTTGGGCCGAGGCCTTGAAGGCGGCCGCCCATGTGATCAACCGGTCGCCTTGTAAGCCTTTGGACGGGAAAGTTTCAGAGCGATTTTGGACCGGGAAGGAACCAGCATATAACCGTCTTCGGACGTTTGGCTGTAAAGCCTTTGTTCATATTCCGAGAAATGAGAGGACTAAGTTAGAGCCAAAGACAATATAATATGTCTTTCTGGGCTATGGCGAGGATGAACTTGGGTATAGATTTTATAACCTAAAGGGAAAGTAGCTGGTTCGGTCCCGAGACGTGGTCTTTGTTGAGGACGAGACCATAGAGGACATTGGAAAAGAGTTGAAGCCTTAACCCAATACTTTCCGGACGGATAGAGTTGAAATTGAAACTATCCGTCTAATGCCTCTTGTATCCAACGCCAGCGGATCAAGAGTGGATGCCAACCAGGATCAGGCGATTTTGGCGCCTTAGGATCAGGTTGAAGGTTCGGCACCTCAGTTGGACGAGGTGGCCCCTGTGAGATGGTCGTCCAGGCAGAGACGTCCGTCCGTTCGCCTTCCAGCAAGTGAGTATGTTCTCCTCACTGATACTGGAGAACCAGAAGATTTTGGTGAAGCTATGAAGAGCTCCCAGAAAGATGAATGGTTTGAGGCCATGAAGGAAGAAATAGCCTCACTTCATGAAAATCATACCTTTGAGCTGGCTGCTTTGCCCAAGGGGAAGAAGGCCCTAAAGAACAAGTGGGTCTTCCGGCTAAAGGCAACCGAGGACATGAGCGCTCCAAGGTACAAGGCACGACTTGTGGTAAAGGGTTTTGGTCAACGAAAGGGTGTTGACTTTGACGAAATTTTTGCACCCGTCGTAAAGATGTCCTCGGTTCGTGTTGTGCTCGGATTGGCAGCAGCATTGGACTTGGAGGTTGAGCAACTGGACGTTCAGACAGCTTTTCTCCATGGAGATCTAGAGGAAGAGATCTACATGGAACAACCGGATAGTTTTGAAGTCAAAGGGAAGGAAGGACTTGTCTGTCGTTTGAAGAAGAGCTTGTATGGGCTGAAACAAGCTCCAAGACAGTGGTATCGAAAGTTTGAGTCTGTCATGGTTGGACAAGGATACCATAAGACTTCTTCGGACCACTGTGTCTTTGTTCAGAAGTTATCAGAAAATGACTTTGTCATCCTTCTCCTTTATGTGGATGACATGCTGCTTGTCGGACAAAATAGTGCTCGGATTAAAGAGCTGAAGAAGCAACTGGGATAATCTTTCTCCATGAAAGACATCGGACCGACGAAACAGATTTTGGGAATCAAAATTTCTCACGACCGAAAGAGCAAGAAGCTTTGGCTGTCCTAGGAAGGCTATGTTAAAAAGGTGCTTCAAATATTCAACATGGAAGGTTCCAAGCCTGTCAGTGCACCATTGGCCAACCATTCTAAGCTGAGCAAGCAACAGTGTCCGTTCTCGGACACTGAGAAGGCGCACATGAGTAAGATTCCTTACTCTTCGGCCGTTGGCAGCTTAATGTACGCGACCGTATATACGCAGCCGAACATTGCTCATGCGGTTGGCCTTGTGAGTAGATTTCTCTCGAACCCAGGTATGGAGTATTGGTTTACGGTGAAGTGGATCTTCAGATATCTACGCGGGACCTCCAAGACGGGTTTGCAGTTTGGAAAAGAAAAGCCTCAACTGATTGCGTACACGGACGCAGATATGGCCGGGGACGTTGATTCTCGGAAATCAACGTCCGCATTACTTTTTTCAATCTATCTATGAACAAATCATGAGGCAGACAAAATTTCTTTTGGACCAAAGGATATTTTTAGCGGTCAAAAACTCGTTCATTTAGCATAGTCAAAGATGATAAATTATTTTTCAAGGTGCAAAATACGTTATCTTTTTGTAGCATACCAAATAGGTAGTTCAAGCTTTTATTGGGTACAAATTCAAATACAAGTAACTTTTCATCACCAGCAAAGTAAAATCTCGATAGCCTCATACTACCTTATTCTTGAATTAATCAGCACCCTGGCCAGCGCTTCCACACAATCATACTATCCTTTGCATCCTGAAATATACTCAAATTATATTGTAAGGACTCAACATTTTTGAAGTCATTACTATTGGTAATACGAACAATAACAAAGTGTTGTATCAAATTCAAACCTACAAATTGAGGATGGGTTCTTATTAGCTTTACCCGGGTAAAATTTTATTTTCCTTACCATTTGTAGTAATTTCTACGGCGTCTAGCTTTGACTTCTTTCTTTTTCTATTTATGAGTCAGATGCCTATGATAATCAACAGCACCAAGGTAATAGCTGTAGGAGCAATTATGCCAATAATTTCCTTAGTCGATGAATTCTGCTTTGCTGCACAATCAAATTTAACTGCTCAGTTGGCTCAAAAATTTAAAACAACAAGTACCAAACCCTTTGTATATGTATTCACGGGAAAAGTCAAACAAAAAAGTGGGAATTATTTATCTGTAGAACATTTATTTTAGTTTCCTTTTCATATATTCATCTTTATTTCTAATAGTTCATTTAACGAAAATGCAAATTATGCTATTTTTCTAACTCTAAAGTGTTGTGTTCCTCTTACTAAAGCTTTACTCACAAAGTCGATTACTAATCTCTATAAGGATCGATGCTGAACTCTTTGTTTAAACTAACGAGAAAGTAATATGATAATGCACAATATAAAATAATAATTACAATAATGACAAATGTGATTCAGATGAAAAACTCATTTGATAATAAGAAAAAAATCATGAGACCACACATCCATAAAATATCATCTATATAACATTCAACGATACAAGGATACAACTCCTTGTAACAAGTAATCTGAACAATAAAGAATATAATAGCAAACGAGAAAACAATAATCAATAAAAATATTCTTCTCAATATTAAGAACAATATGCTTAAAGTTAATAAAGAGTGGAATATAATTTGAAACCCAAACGAATAAATAAATATTTCTCTTCTTTCATTTTCTCTATTCTTTTTCTTTCTCGCTATTTTGGTGCATTCATTGGCTAAGCTTCTGTTAGCAGAGGAAGGAGCCATAAGTCAATTCTAGTATCTCTTTGGCAATGGCAGTGAAACCATAGAAGTCGTTTTTGGTGGTGGTTTCGATTTTGTCGGTGCATTCTATTGGCTTTGAAAGTGGTTGTGTGGATACAGTTGTAATATCTATGTATGGGAGCAGCTTTAGTACACTAATCGCGAGAGCTAATTAGCTTTGTGATGACAAGTAATTGAATAATCATATGTGTCCAGATAAATAAGGTATTTGTTGAATGAGGATTCTTTATACAAAGTAAAGTCATTGATTAGCTTGCACGTGAAATATAAATTCTACATGTAAATAAGATTTTGGTAAAGAGTGAGCTATTATTCTTAGAATCATACGTTAATAGTCAATAATACTAATGAATGGCTGGAGGGTGACATAAAAAGTAGGCAGTGTTTGATAAAAGTAGTTATTCAATGGAGTGCATTATATTCTTTAAATATGTTTAGCAGGGTTATAATTATATTCCGCTTAGGAAATAATAATTTCTATGGGAATAAAATTCATTATAAATAAAGAGATAAGTTAACCCATTGTTCTCAAAAACAATTCTGGGTTAGATGAAAATTTTACCCGGGTCCGCACAGAAGGCGATCAGCCCAGAAAGAATATGACCTATTGGACCAGAGGACGGTCAACGCTTCTGTTAACCGAGAAGTAATCCTCTAGCCAACCGGATGTGGCCTAGGCTGACTATGGCCCAAACCGGATGGCCCACAATGCCGTTCCCATAGATAGAAAATTACTTGCATTAACCGATCAAGATCCCGAATATTATCCTAGATTATGATTTTTTCAGGAAATAAAACTCCCAACTCAGCGTATCTCCCGCAATGAAAATCTCAACATTCGCCGCGTGCAGTATCTCCTCAAGAAAAGAAGGAATCCATTTAGTCAATCACGGTTGCCTTAAATGGTACTTGCAACCATCACGCTGCCTTGCCAAATCTACTCCAAGTAGCTAGCAGCCAACTTTACTGCCTAAACAAGGTTGAGATGACCCAAGGCTATAAAAGGCTCTCGAGATAGACTCCGAGGGCATACTGTCTTCGATACACAGACCAATACTAGCATTTCCACTCAAACAAGCCTTCGAGTGCTGTTCTCCAAAGCCATCTCCTTCTCTTTGTCAATTTAGGTTCCCGAGAATCCCTTCATAACTCTCATCTCCTTAACGCTAAAGCTGTTCTCCACGAGCATACCACCATAAAAGCCACTTCACGCCGAACTCAACCTTCGAGTCAGGCTCACAAATCCTCTTTCCTGCATTGTTTCCCATACATTCTATCATTATATCTTTCATCTCATAAGAAAGACTTATGACTTGAGTATAGAAAGATATATTAGGAAGCGAATCTCACTAATCCTCTGACCTCTTATTTTTTAAGTTGTGGTATACAGGATCCAAGTCAAAGAGTACGAAGATCGGGACCCATTTTAGTTTGGCCCAATGACCTAATGGCATCCAAATTCATCGACAACTCGGATCTAGGATGCATCATTGGCATTGTCTATGAGAAGGCGAACAAGAGGCCTAACCACCATCCACACAGAAGTAAACATGGTTAATACCAGAGCCCAAGCGAATGCTCTGGCCAAGGATGTCGTCCCTCATGGTGGCAATCCCTCTATAGGTAGCTATAGGAGGAACGATCGGCACCGTTCATGTAAGCACTAGCCGACCGGGTGGGCAATATATCCCAGATACTCCAGACCCTTTGTGTGCGTCAGCATGGGGTAGGGGCTCATTCCTCCACCGGACGCACTTCGGCGTCCAGACGAAGGAGCCAGAGAAAAAAGCATCGATTAGGAAGGCAGGATGCCTGGATGACCTCACAGGTAGATCGGCTTCGAGCGACGAGGTCTAATCCCGTTTGGAGGGCCCAATTGGCCACAAGACACCGTAGGAAAGTCTAGAGCAGTGAAACCCCCACTACTCACGTGATGAGCGGAGTCCACCAGCCAGTGAGGGAGCCTCGAGCAGCGTCTAGCCAACCATTGGTAATAGCCGGCCGGCTGCCCGCCATTCACTAAAGTACTTAGAGTTGAGGACTTACCTCAACGTGAAAAGAGCCACCGTCTCCCCTTGAGTAGATGAACGAGTTGAAAAAATATAGCAACACATGTTCAAGGAGATGCTACCGGACAATCCATACATTTAAGACGATCACCATTTACAATGGAGATCTGGAAGCAGCCGCTCCCTTAGAAGTTCAAGATGCTGACCCTGGAGCCTTATGACGAAAGCACCAACCCAATAGACCACTTGGACCACTTTTGTAACCTACTGAGCTTCCACAGCCTAGGTGAGACAACCATGTGCCTATACTTTCCACTAACCCTAAAAGAGGACGCTCAGATTTGGTTTTATCACCTGCCACCAAATTCAATCTAGATGTTCCAGGAGCTCACTGATAGCTTCCTGATGCAGTTCACTTCCAATCGAATGGAGAAAAGGCACCCTGGTATCTCACCTGTATCAAGCAGGAGCCCATTGAAAGCTTGAGGAGATTCCTGGCTCAGTTCACCAAGGAAGCCTGCTAGATACCCTGGTTGACTGAAAAGGTGAAGCTAAGTACCTTCATCTCTACATTGGAGCTAGGTGAGTTTTTCAAACATTTGACCCACAAAGATCCGCAGACATTTCATGAAGCCGAGACTATCATTCAAACTTACATGGCTGTCGAAGAGGCCAACGAGGCTTAACGCCCGGGCATGGGGACCCACCCACTAGGGACCACCAGGAGGGAGAAAGAGAAATGGGGACCATGTAAGTACCCAGGATACAAGGAAGCAACCCAGGATGCAACCGAAGGCTAGGAGAGAATTCAGGGCATAAAACCTAACTCTCCTGAATGACTCCCAGACTAACATTTTCATGCAAATTCATAAGAAAAAATTTCTGAAGTGACTAAAGTCAGCTAAGAACCAGGAGGGAGGAGACTAGACGAAATATTGTCACTACCATCAATCTCTGAGTCACAGTACAGAGGCCTATCAGACCCTATAAAAAGAAATTGAAGAACTCATATGGATGGAACACCTGACCAAATTTCTGCAGAAACTGGAGTAAGGGACCGACAAGGCAGGCAAAGAGAGGACCGAGCAGCAGTAGTCGAGAAACTGACTCACAGCCGAAGCGGTCAATATGGTGGCAACCCGGTTCGACGGCCTGATAGGACAACTCAGTACCGCTTCGAAGAAACCAAGGGTAAAGGTTAGAGATGATGGCATTAGTTTTAGCAAAGAAGATATGTTACATGTAATGACTCCCCACTCTGACCCTCTAATTGTATCCACTCTCGTTTTAGATGGTATCATTGATTACCAACTAAAACATATTTTTATTGATAATAAAAGTTCACGTGATTTTCCTTACATTGATACTTATTTTAAATTTGAATTGAAAAAGAATCAGCTGTGACTGGCCGAAGGGCCCCACTACGGTTTAGACAACGACCCAGTGCTCGTCCAAGGAACGATTCAGAGAGGTGTTTCTTATATAATATCATTCTAGGCCGATCGTGCCCGGCTGCCTTTGGGACAGTAACATTCATCACGCACTTGAAGATAAAGTTTCTTATGGCCCACGACATCAGAGAGGTGTTCGGCGATGATCGGCATGTCTACTACCTGTCCCAAGTCACTCAGGCCACTCCGGATCGCCCAACAAACGATCTGGATCACAGAGATGAAACATCCCTATAGCAAGCCCAAGCCGACGAACTGACCAATAACGTCTCTCTGGATCCCAAAAATTTGGAGAAATGTGTACAGATAGGAAGCACATTTACTGGACCCTTACAAGACCAGCTGATCAACTTTCTTCATTAGAACTCCAATATTTTTGTATGGACTCAAGCCAACATGCCCAGAATTTCAATCGAGGTGATAGTCTACAAGTTGGATCTCGATTCAAACTACAAACCCATCCGGTAGAAATGTAAAAAACACTCCATCAAAAAGCTCATCACCATTCAAGGGAAAGTAAACAAATTGCTCGATGTCGGCTTCATCAGAAAGGTCCAATACTCGAATTGGCTCTCTGATATGGTAGATGTGTATCAATTTTATCGATGTAAATAAGGCGTGTCCAAAAGATAACTTTCCGCTGCCCATGATCAACCTGCTCATCGATGCCACATCCGGGCATGAACTGCCCAATTTTATAGACGCATACTCCAAGTATAACTAGATCAGGATGAGCATCGAGGACGAGGAGCATACCTCCTTCATGATGAGCCAAGGGACGTACTGCAATAAGGTTATACCCTTTAGGCTGAAAAACATGGGTGTCACATACCAACGACTCGTAAACAAAATGTTTGACGTCTAGATTAGACGAAATATGAAGGTATACGTAGATGATGTAGACGATATGCTCGTTAAGAGTAAGACCGCTGACGACCACGTCTGTGACCTCAGCGAGACTTTCGAGGTACTCCAGGCACACAGAATGAAATTGAACATAACTAAATGCGTCTGCAGGAAAATTCCTAGGCTTCATCGTTTCCCGACGGAGGATCGAAGCCAATCCCAAGAAAATAAAGGTTATCACGGATATGACCCTGCCATAGAATATAAAAGACGTCCAGAGGCTAACTAGGAGGCTTGTGGCGCTCTCCTACTTCCTAGCTAGATTTGGAGACAATTATATCTCCTTCTTCAAAGCTTTGAGAGGGACTAAAAAGAACGGTTTCCAATGGATGATCGACTGCTAGGTCACGTTTGATGAACTAAAGGAATACCTGACTAGTCCTCCTCTGCTAACATTACCAAAAGAGGGCAAGCTGTTATACCTATTCCTAACAGTTTCAGAAGCCGCATAGAGCTCCGTTCTAATCAAATAGAAGGTCAACGTGCAATAGCCGGTATATTATATCAGCAAAATATTGAGGGGCACTAAGACCACTGCTCGCACAGCAAGAACGTTGCATTGGCACTTGTCTTTTCGGCAAGAAAGTTACTACCATACTTCCAAACATACAAAATAGTTGTCCCGACCAACCAATTATTAAAGGGTATCCTCTGAAATCTGATGTGTCAGGGTGTCTAATTAAGTAGGCCATCGAACTAGGTGAGTTTGACATAAAGTTTAGCCCTAGTCTGACCATCGAAGGGCAGGCATTGACCGATTTCATCATCGAGACCACACTCTGATTTCGGACACTGATCACATCAGCGACGTCGATAGCCATATTGGACTCTTCACGTGGACGGCTCATCAATCCACTTCGACAGTATGGCCAGAGTGATCCTAAGGACACCCGATAGACTTCAAGCGAGATACTACTTAAAGCTTGGGTCGCCAGCCACCAATAATGTGGCCGATTATGAGGCCTTGCTCATCGAATTGTGGCTTGCCAAGGAATGCTCGGCAAGGCATGTAACCGTCTACAGTGACTCAGAGGTGATTGTTAACCTAATCTGTGGAAGTTGCAAGGCGTCCAACGCATTACTCGCAAAATACCTCGTTGAGGTAAGGAATATAGTCCAAAGTTTGACAAGGTTGAGATGGTTCATATCCTGAAGGCGAAAAATTGGAAGGCCAACCAGCTTGTAAGGGCAGCAGTGGCTGAGAACCCAGAATAGTATTCCAGAGATATGCAAGAGATTCTGACCTCTCCCAACATAGAAGGGCTAAAGGCGCTACAGGTCTCCGACGGCGAGAGCTGGATGTCGTCCTACTGGAGGTATATTATGAAGACGTCCTACTGGATGTCGTCCCTACTAGAAAACTCGGACGATACCAAGTGCATAAAGAAGATGGTCGGCTTGTATACCACCGTGGATGAAAAGTTGTACTGCCAGGGTACTCCATACCTTACGGTGTCTTATGCCGGAGGAGACTGACAACACATTCAGTGAGGTGCACCTTGGTATCTGAAGGCCACACATCGGGGGTAAGAACCTTGCCTTCAAGATAATGTGCCGAGGCTATTATTTACTGACGATGAAGTGAGATGCCATGAATTTTGTAAAAAAGTGTAAAAACTGCTAGATTTATGGCAACATGCCCTATCAGCCGCCCATGAATTGAGGTCATTTCAGGCCCCCTGACCATTTGCACAATGGGGTATTGACATTCTCAGCCCCTTTCTCATCACGTCTAAGTAAAAAAAGTTTATCATGGTGGACATCGATTATTTCACAAAATGCATTGAAGCCTCCCCACTAGCCCGAATAACCAAGCAAAACGCCACGGAGTTCGTTTGCAGAATATAGTCTGCAGGTTCAGGATCCCCGAGGCAATCATGACTGACAACAGAATCCAATTTACCAACAAACGCTTCACCAAGTATTGCACTAGTTTGGATATCTGGTTCTTCCACACCTCGGTAGCCATCCATAAGGAAACGGGTAGGTAAAAGTTACCAACCAAATCCTACTACACGGGTTAAAGATCAAGTTGGAAGATGCTTGGAGATCCTGGGCGGATAAGCTACCCTCCGTACTATGGTCATACTGGACAACGCCAAAGGAGCCAACATGTGAGACACCATTCAATTTGTGTAACGAGACTGAGGCTATTATCCCAATTAAGATCAAGCTACCAAGCCTCCGGATAGAAGGCTTCGACTCGCTAAGTAACTCTCAACGGCTCAGGGAGCATCTTGACCTACTTGAAGAGACGTGGGACATGGCTAAGGTGAACACAGTGGACTACCAATAGCAAATTGCATGGTACTATAACAAGAGGGTCAAAGCTCGATAATTTGAGGTAGAAGGCCTGGTCCTACAGAGTATAGAGGCTACAAGCAAGGTTACCAACAGGAACAAGTTTTCCCTAATTTGGGAGAGCCCATTTCTCATTTCAACCATTCTGTAGAACGGGGCATACAAGTTCTGATCCCAAAACAGCAAATTGGTTCTAAGTACATTGAATGCCATCTATCTAAAGAAATATTACCAGTAAGGGTCTTACTGAACCTAGGTAAGTCTAGCACATATTATTGGGATTGCTTATAAGATTGTATCACATTTAATAAAATGGCTTATTTGCTTACTTATCTTTGTCATTCCAGTTTGTTTGTTCTTATGAATGCTTGTGTGATGTTATGTAAATTCAAACAATCTAGACTACCCCTAAATCAGATGAATTCTCGTTCACCTGTTACGAAACCTCGGTCTCGAACCGAGCAGCCCAAAGATGGTCGAATTTGAACCTCGACCCCGTACTGAGCGACCCATACATGGTCGATGTGAACCTCTACCCCATACTAAGTGGCTCATACGCAATCGGATTTGAACCTCTGTCCTATCATCGAGTGGCCCATGCGCGGTCAAATTCAAAACCTTAGGGGACTTTTCAGCAAACGTGTGAGAACACCCTCCCAAAGGGACAAACACCATCAGTTTATAACGATCGACGGACTAGGACTCGTCGTGTAAAAACTACGATGTCCTCCAATAGGACCACGCACCGACAAGCGGAAAAGTATTGGATGAAGAAGTTGAACACACAATAGAACAATAACATTGATCAACACGGCCTAGCTACTTCATTAAAGAATCAGGATGTACATCTGAAAGCATCCGACGACCTCAAAGATACAAAATGCTTTTTATGCCCCCAACCTACCTAGATGACTATCCTATGGTCGAGGACCTCTCGAAGGATGTGGCACAGGCCCTCAGTCCTGTCTGACCGGGTAGCGGATTAGATTCAAGGGGGGAGAAGTTCCAATGTTCCTGGAATCCAAGAAATGAATAGGAAAGTCGGAGGCCACTAAGGAGATGATTTGTCTGTTGAAACAGATACTCTCTTGAAATCACTCCTCTAGGACAGGGACCACCTCCTCGAGATGGAGCCTGGTCCTCAACTCACCCTCGAGTGATGTGATCCTACCCATAGCCGAGCATGGGCCTCGGAGAGCTCCCGCAGTCTTACCTTAGACTCTGACAAGGCTTGGTCAAGGAAGTTGGCCCGTGCTTCACTTTACGGTGCATCCCTGACAACAGCATCAACTCGGCGCTCCATTTCTTTAGTGACACGTTCAGTTTTTGCACGCAATAAGAGAGCAATCTCGTCTCCCTATAAGAGCATGGACTCCTCCAACCAGTAAGGCACCCTCTGAAGTTGTCAAACGAAAAAGAGGCGTCAGCTAAAAACAACATCAACAAAGCATCCGTAATAAGATGGGCGTACCTAGCAAGAAGGCCCAATGGATTCGAGGCCTGAAGTCACCCTCAGGGCGCCGGGGGCCTCGAGCAGTGGAGCGCCCAAGTGGTGCCCTTCCTTAGCAGCGGCCCCATTCAATGAGTCCTCTCTAGTGTTTTTCCTCACCATTCGCCCGTCCCCACTTCCCTCCTCGGTCGAAAGCTCAAGGGAAGAGGAAGATGATGCTTCCCATGCCAAGGTGAGTAAAGTCGAAATGTCAATAACATCTCGATCTGCCATTCAAAAGACAATAGTAAAAGTATATATATTTGTAGAGGCCAAACGATGATAAGAATAGTAGGAAATACCACGGTTAAATAGGTGGAATCATTGCCAGGAATGACGTCGCAGTCAATGCTTAAAGGTTGCATTGCTTTGATGGCGAACGATGCATGTTCTCACCCTAACAAAGTTGCCTATAGGCGTCATTATGACAGACGTCGCGTCACATCCTCATGCAGCTCGCCGTCAATCTACAATGGTTAAGGAGCTAGGGCCCGATCCGTCGGGCGGGAACAACGGCTCTAACTCTTCCAAAAGGCCCAGCTACAATATCGAACATGTTCAGCCGGCTATCAATCATAGGAAAGTAGGGTCATACGAAAATAAAGAAATTACTACCACCTTTGGAAAAATCTTCTTTTATTCATTAAGGAACCATGTTGTACAAATGACGATACATACATAAAATGATAATAACAATACAATGAATACAGAGGAGAAAGAACAAGGGGAAGGATGGAGACCCGAAGGCTAGAGGCCTGCCACAGAACGAGAGGAGGGGGCCTCCCCATTGGTGAGGTCAGTCAAGTTAGATCAGCATTAGGCAGCCCTATTTCTTTGGTCGAAGATGCCAGTGGGAAAGTCAGGGTTGAAAATGGGGGCAATCCACCAACACAGCTGAACGTCGTCTAGGAACCTTGCGTTCAGAACCGTGCCCAACTCCTCAGGCCGATTTGAGTTGTCAACTCCTCTCCAAGTCTTAATACTTGCTCCAAAGTGAAGCAAGGTCATGCTCAGCTGCCAGCATGGAATCCTCAGACTTATGAAGGGTGTCCTCGAACCTCAACTGTCCCTCAACTGTCGGTCCAACTAGCATGCCAGAAATAAGAACAGGTAACACTCCAACTCCACGTGACCCAGCACCGGCCTCAGTGGTGCTGGCATCTAAAGAAGTGGCAAGAGTTGGCACCCCAGACGACTCACCATGCCCCTTATCCACTCCGCCATAGGCTAACCCTCGGTGGTAGAAGATGAAGAGGACACCAAAGATGATACAGACTGCCTCTGAGATGGACTATCGGAGGGATCCCTAAAGGATAGGGTTCCGACCTTCCTTTTAGGCTTGGCTGGTGGGGGAGCAGTGGCCTTGGCCCTCCTGCTCGACAAAGGGGGGCCCTAACTGGCCCGTGCAAACTCCTCAAAGAATAGAAGGCAGTCTTTCTTAAACTCGTTAGGACTCGCTCAAATGAGTTCCTTTAGCAACCTGACAAACAACACCTCTTCACCAAGGCCTTGCCAGTAAAAGGTGCCAGCACGTTACTCCAATCATTGGACAGAGGCCAATTAGAAGAGACCTTGATAAAAAAGCATCAATCCTTCCAATTCTTGATAGAGTCAGGAATAGCCTCACTAATGCACAGCTCACGAGGGGACAAAACGACATCTAATCCCCACTATGGGAGAATTGAAAGATTACCTTCACCATTGTCGCAATCAATACCCTCCCGTGATGATGAAGGAATATGCATAATGAGTACGAGTACCAAATGGCATTCGCATGAAACCTTGCAATCGAAACTCCAAGGGCCAAAACGACATCAAACAGCTCGCACGAGATGGGAAGGCAAAGCCTAATTCACAGGTGAGCCTCATAGATAATAATGAACCCCTCTGGAAGAAAGCAGGCCCTGTCGTGCGCTCTTGACCCCAAATACAGAATGGATGTCAGAATATTGTATTGAGCATACAATGTCCCTGTGTCGTCGGCGTCGAGAACAGAATGAATCGCGCCAACCTTATGAGCCATGAAAACAGAGGAAAATAAGTTACTAAGAAGTGAAAGAAGAAACGACTCGAGAAGAACAAAAAGGAAGGTGAAGTGGAATGTGAAATGGCATTCCATTTTACGGTGGATGCCCCCTTGATTCCAAAACGGCGCCTCAAAAAAGCATGCTCATAATGCATGCCATGTGTCAACATCGAAAGGCTGGTAGGCGCGTCAAATTGTCCGGCCTCATTTATGTTGATCGGCAGTCGTTTCGGCGATAGACACATGGCGAAGAATGATGGATTGGTGTACGAAGCCGCACAACTTCCCAAGCCATTGCGCTTCCCTCCTCGAGTATACCCAACGAGTGTCAAAGAGATATGATTGACTCGTACTAGATTGACTCTTGAATGACCACTTTGGATCTTAGCTGGTTTGACTGGCGAAGCCGGTCAACCACGAGTCCAACTCCAGCTCGCACGACTGGTCAACAGCCACTCCAGATTTCAACCGATTTGGGTGGTGAAACCGGCCAACTATTGACTCTGTCTCCCGGCTGCTTGACTTGATAGCATCCACTTTAGATTTCAGCCATTTTGACTAGTCAACCACCCAATTCGGCCCCACAAGGATGTCGGCTATTCAATCTAGTCTAACATCGAAAAAAGGGAGGGACGGAGAACCGAGAGAAATAGTATAGTCAACGGCGATTGCTAGTTCCATTCATTAATTTCCCATTACAAATTACAAAGGCCCAGAGGTAGATGTACAACAAGAGAAGGCAAAAAAGAAATTGAGGGGGGAATACATTAGATGGCAAACCAGCCACAAAGGCCCAACTCCATCAAAATGAACTCCTGAGCAGAAGAATAATGCATTAAGACCAGAGTAAAGGCTTATCGTAAAGAAAGGCAGCTGTGCACGAGTAGCCAAAGGGTAAAGAAAGCCTCACCCTAGTCAGAGAAAGAGGCAAGCATGGCTCCAAACGGGTATGAAAAAAGGTGACCAAAGCGGTCCCCTACACGAAAATGGGTGACCAAAGCAGACCGTAAGCGCGTCCCAAGATAACACCACCGAATGATGGGAATGACCTCCACTCTAGGTCTACAGCTGGAAACCCTAGCCTCTTAGCAATTTCAGGCTCCCATGCCATCTCATTTATTAAGGAGGAATGCAATGGGAAGAAGCACTGCAAGCCCTCAATTTATAGTACACAAAGGAACCAACAGGTCACTAAATGCCAAGGAACTACAGTTCTGGCAAATTTGCAGAGAATCACGGAAGCAGAAGAGTCATGCCAAAAAACAGTGAAAAGGGAAATCTAAAGAAGACCTGGGGAAGGAGCAAAAAAGAAAAGGTGACAGAATATGCCACGTCCCTTCATGAACATGCCAAAAGTTAAAAATTCAAACCTTCCGACATGAGGGGCAATTGATGGAGACGGTAGAAACGGGTCAGCTTAGAAGGCAGTCAACCCAAAAGGAATACAACCCACTAGAGTAGAAGACGATCAACGCCTCTATTGATCGAGAAGCAATCCTCCAACCAGTCGGATGCGACCTATGCCAACTATGGCCCAAACCGGATGGTCCACGACGTCGTTCCCACTGATGGAAAATCACCTGCCTTAACTGATCAAGATCCTGAATATTACCCCGGATTATGATCTCCCTAGGAAAGAAAGATCCCAACTCAGTATATCTCCTGTGATGAAAATTTCAACATTTACCGCGTGCAATATCTCTCTAAGGAGTCCCTTCAGCCGATCAAGATTGCCTTAAATGGCACTCGCAACCTTCACGTTGATCTACCAAATCTACTCTAGGCAGCTGGCAGCCAGCCTTACCGTCCAAACAAGGTTGAGATAGCCAAAGGCTATAAATAGTCCTCGAGACAAACTCCGAGGGTATACTCTCTTCGATACACAGACCAATACTAGCATTCCCACTCAAACAAGCCTTCAAGCGTTGTTCTCCAGAGCCATCTCCCTCTCTTTGTCAATCTAACTTCCCAAGAACCCGTTCATAATTCTCGTCTCCATGATGCTAAAGCCGTTCTCCACGAGCATACCACCACAAAAGCCGCTTCATGCCGAGTTCAACCTTCGAGTCAGATTCACAAATCCCCTTCCCCTACATTGTTTCCCACACATTCTATCCTTATATCTTTCATTTCATAAGAAAGAATACTGACTTGAGCCTTAAAAGATATATTGGGGGGTAAGTCCCGTCAATCCTTTGACCTTTTATTTTTGAGTTGTGTGTAGAATCAAAACCAATGAGTACAGAGACCAGGACCTGTTTCGGTTCCACCCAAAGACCCAATGACACCTAAATTTATCGACGACTTGAATCCATGATGCATAAATATATATATATATATCATGAACAACAAATTAAGATTTGATATGAAAGTATTTTTAGTTGTTTTGATATTCTTAGACATTGGACCACTTGGCAAGACTAATTGGTGGGCAATGCAATGGTGAAATTTTAGGGACCATTAATCAACATTATGGGCATCATGTGGCCAAACTAATTGGTAGAATAACCTTAACATTATGAAATCCTTAATTTTAATAGTCATATTATCTTTTCTTTATCATTTTATAATTTTTTAGGCCTTACTATCGAAGTTATATTAGTACAAATTCAGTAAAATTTTCAGATTGCACAATATATATTAGACTTAATTCCTTTTTTGACCAGCATCTCATAACTTTTTAGACAGCCATACGACTAAAAAGTGATAAATATTTTCATCCCATCGACTTACTGACTTACCGATCGTAGGAGGAGGAGGAGCCGCCACCGGTTGTGTGACAGGGGAGGGGGGCGAGGGGGCGTAGAAGCGAGTGATCTCGTATCTAATGTTACAGCTAGGATACACCACCCTACCACCTTGCCTTCCGCTGCAGCAGTCTGGAAGCCTCTGAATACAATCCGTCAGACAGGTAGAGCAGTCAATGGAGGACAGGTCCGGCGTGCACTGTGCCAACGTATACAACTTCTGATATGTGCTATAATCATAAATAGCTTCTGCAGTCTTAAATTTCTTGCCCGGTTGGCCCTTCGCCGCCGTTGCCGCGATCATGTTCATGGTATTGCTCAGCACAGTTGTAAACCCGGTAACATTATTTGTGATGTTGTGTGTATTCCATACATAGAAGACATAATCTTCATCCAATTCACCGAAGAAAGATGCGTTCGAGTACCGAATCATACACTTGTCGTACCAGATTACAGCCTGCCTACTGTTCGTGCAATTCTCTTGTATGGCCTTCACCGCCGTGGCCACGCAGTCTGTGCAATCATCTTCTGTGACGTCCCCGCGGCAGAGGAAGATGCCGTAGACTGTGCTGGCTCCTCCGTCCCCGGCGGATGTGTTGTAGAATCCGCTTTGTGTGGTGGAGTTTGAAGAGAGGGAAGTCAATACGGAGTTTAGAATTGTCTGGTAACTGCTGTTAGGTGCGTAAGTGGTGTTGTCTGGACAGTGTGTGTTCGTATAAACTGGTGCAGATATGGTTGTAGGGATGGTGGAACTGATGAGAAGAAGCAGAGAAAGAAGGATAAAAGGATTGAATATGATCACGGGGGGCATAGTAGTAGCGGTGTTTGGCGGATTGATCAGTCTCCAATTACTATTTCCCCTTCGTGAAAAGGGAATGAATTCGGTAGCCATGGACGAGGT
>JAODPA010085310.1:11770-23887 GCA_025585075.1 Nepenthes mirabilis
TAAAAAAAGAATTTTTACCTCCTCAACGCATAAACGATTGCAATGTGGGCTCCCTCCATTCCGGGTGAAGTTCGATCTTTTCTCCCACGAGTGCGCGTCCTCTTCCATGATTTCATCAATTGCTGTTGCACTTTTTACAGGATTAATTTAATTTTGCTTGCTTTATAATTTTCTTGTCAACATCAAATCGGATATTGATATAATTTTCCCTTTGTTGGGATACAATGAAACGGGTCAAGCCTAAATATACCCCAAAAAAATACCTGAATTGGCAATTTAATTTAAAATAATGTCATTAGGCCCGTCACCCAACTTAATTAGCCCTATTCAAATACTTCGTCCCAACCTACTAGCGAAAATCACTCTTGAGTAGATTAATAGTAAATTTCACGTGACAATCGGTTATAATGTTGCCACTAATTGAAAATTATACCGTCTTAAAAAAGTTACCTAAGTTAAGATCTAAAAAGAATGCTATATGAAATTATGGCTTGGCTAAAGTGTGACTTCAGCCACATACGACGATGGGCAAAAAATGATGCCTAGGCAAGTCCTGACGTTAGCTGACCCATGATGGTCGAAAGGGGTGACAACTTAGGATTATGGCTGGGCTAGGTTGCAACCTCAGCTAAGTGCGACAACGTGCGTGTAACATTTGCCAATAAGGCGCAACTCTGGAAAATCGTATTTGCCGTTGAGATTAAACGCCATATATTTTGCTCCAGACATGTATCCAAATAAAATTTATCATGTATTTACACGTGCTTACGAAAAGAAACCCTCTTGGCCAAGCATTTTTGTTTATAAAAGGAAAAGAACACCTAGGAAAAAAATAATAAAAAATAGAGCCATTAAACTATAGAGAAAGAAGATTTTCTCTCAGTATCCTGTTGATAATAATATAAGGTAGTCGTCTCAAAGGTAAAGATGGCTTACCAAAAACACTCTTGATGATAGTCTACGCCCCAACTCCTCAGATTGATTGCACAAGTTCTTCGTTTTTCTAACAGTTTTTTTAACAAATTGAATATATATATTAATTTGAACGTCGGATGAATTTTTTGAAAAGCTTTTAGGACTCTTAATTGGACTTTTCTTTGTTTGTGGTGCATGGGAGATCAAATTAGGACTCGACTCAGTTAATTTCCTTTTCTAAGATATCCAAATAAAATCAATTTTTTATGTACGGATAAACTTTGTTCTTGAAACATGCTATTGCCTTCCAATTGTTGGCAGGTGAATTTTCTGAGTTAAATGTGTAACAAATTCTTCTATAAGGTCACACAAGAATGGGCGATCATTTTGGGCGAAACCTATGCTAAACAAAAACAATAAGGGGAAGGGGGCAATCCTATCATGTTAAAAGAGTTGTAGAACGAGAACCTAACCACCTGTTTTATTCAACATTTTGGGATAGGAGTAGCCTCGATTTGACCTTATATAGATAATAAGAGGATGAACTAATATATTACAATTGAGAAAAAAACTTACTCAACCACCATTGCAGTGTAGGTCACATGACCTACAGTGTAACCTTAGTTTTTGTGAGGCTTCCTATACTCGGACTATTCGGGCTGTAATAATTATGACCCAAAATTTTTACAGTAGGAGAATCGCTATAACTTACCAATTAAGGTTTGCCTGTTCTTTGTATATAAACCTGATGAGCCTTAGATCGCATGGCATCTTGCCCTTATCTTCTTAGAAATCTGGATAGCCCTTAGGTCTTTTTTTTCAGTTAAGAGTGATCCCTCGCCTTTCTTTGAGAACAGATGCCAAAAAGATAGTCTGTAGTTGGTGGGTTTAGGTAGTCTAGTTTGAGTTGTTTGGGTCGAGCTCAGTATAGGTAGACATCAATGATGGATGCACTCTTTGTTGGGATTTTTGGGTCACTTCCATATGAAAAGATAGTAGACTTTGCAGAAAAGGAATGTGACTTTCAGAGTTGGTAACTGTTTTACAAAGTAGATTAACTGCTCATAGTAGGAAGGCATCTTGCAGAGTTAGTGGTAGGATTTACTGTGTACGCAAGCACCTTACAGAAGTAGATGGTAGCTCAGTACATATATATATGTGTGTGTGTGTATGTGTGTGTGTATATTGAGCGAGTAAGATAGAAAGTGTGAGAGAAAGTGAACGTGAAAGAGAAAAACAGAGAGAAAACAAGGAATAGCTATTTTTGCTATTGTATTCTACTTTTACTCTATTTTCGGCTCTCAAAGGGTTTATGTAACTAAAATTACATAGTGTAATTTTGTGGACTAAGTGTTCTGTAATTTTTTTTTCCTATTTAGAAAATAATTTTCACGTAAAATTGTGTGTTCCAATTCTTTTCTATCTTTCTGTTGTGTATGTGTGTAAGTTCGTCATCTTTATCCTTTTGATTTTACTGACTGATTAGCATTTCTTCCCTACAAGTGGTATCAGAGATAGGTTATTTGTGTTGGTATTAAAATTTGTTAAAACTGATGGATGTGGGAAACAAGATGATCTGTTTGAACAGCACAAATTATGAAACTTGAAAAAGTAAGATGGCCAACCTATTATTTGTGAAGATAATGTATCTTTTAGTATTTGTTGTGCAAATGCCTGAGGCGAAATCAGAGGAAGAGTGGGGTTTTGAGCACAAACAGGGCTGTGGCTATATTCGACAGTTTGTGGACAACAGCGTGTACAATCACATTCGAAATGAGACAGATGCGAAGACACTATGGGAGAAGTTAGAAACTTTTTATACTTCTAAGACAAACAATAACAAGCTGTTTCACTTGAATAAATTGATGTAAGTGAAGTATAATGAAGGAACGCCCATTGCTCACCACCTAAATGAGTTTTAAGGGTGAGTTAACCGGTTGAACGACATGGGCATTAAACTCGAAGACGAAGTGTTAGGTTTGTGGCTCCTAACAACTTCGTCAAGCTCCTGAGAGGTGATACGGATCACCATAGTTAATACTGCTCCAAATGGCGTGGTGACCCTAAAAATGGTAAAAGGAGCTATATTAAATGAGAAGATTAGGCGTCAGTCGCAGGCCTCTTATTTCTCTCAACACTTCGACCTGTTGGTCACAGAGTCTCAGGGAAGGAGCAAGAGGCACCGACCAAAGCCTAGAGAGAAGGGTCACAACAAGTCCTGGTCGAGGTTTCAAAACCTCGAGTACCATTATTGTGAGAAGAAATGCCATAACAAGAAATATTATTACAAGTAAAAATATGATAATAATGGAGAATGTAAGGAGAATAAAGTCGAGAAGGAACGAGGTGATGAGAAAGCTTTGGTCTCAGTCGTCACCGGAGGAGATCTCCTGTTGACTTGTGATATGAATGATGAATGATGTAGTAAATGTGGCTGAGTAGGAGACCGACTGGGTAGTTAACACTGGTACATCCCTCCACGTCACGTCTCGGATGGGGCTCCTTATATCTTCCACTCCGGGTGACTTTGCAGTGTTGAAGATAGAAAACAAAAAGACGTCTAGGGTCGTTGGCTATGGTAATGTGTCTTTCGTCACCAACAATTGGAATCGACTACTGTTGAGGGATGTTCGACACATCCCTGATATTCGGATGAATATAATCTCAGCAAGCAGATTGGATGATGAGGGCTTTTGCAACATCTTCAGTGAAGGGGCATGTAATCTGACTAAAGGATCTCTAGTTGTTTCCCACAGAAAGTGTCTAAACTGTACGTGTTGCAAGCCTCTGTTGTGGCCGGGGAGGTGAATGTTACTAACAGTGAAGAGTCTTCAAATTTGTGGCACTATCAGTTGGACCAAATTAGTAAAAAGGGATTGAGCAACCTAATCAAGAAGGGCCTTATTGCAGGTGTAAAGGAGGCCAACCTGAGGACTTAACCTCACTACATGGCAGGGAAGTAATAGCGAGTCTCGTTCCGATGAGACTCGTTCACCAAAAAGGTTGAACCATTTGATCTGATTCACTTCGATGTATGTGGGCCATTCAAAGAGAAGTCATTCGAAGGAGTACAATACTTTGTCTCATTCATTGATTGACTACTCGAGGAAGTTGTAAGTTTACCCACTCAAGACCAAGGACCAAGTCCTCAGAATTTTTGAGTATTTTCATACTTTGGTTAGACAGCAAATAGGAAGGAAATTGAAGGGCATTCGAAGTGATAATGACGGTGAGTACATCGGAGCTTTTGATGCCTATTGCCAGTCGCATGGTATTCAGCACTAAAAAATATCGTCGAAGACGCTACAATTGAATGGAGTGGTCGAGCGGATGAACTGTACATTGATGGAGAGAGTCAAATGTATACTCTCTGAAGTAAAGCTCCGCAGAACATTTTGGGCAGAGGTCTTAAGAACCGTTGCCCACATCAACAATAGATCGTCAAGCGGCCCTGTTGGATCTGGTCACTCCCTTGTGAGTAACCCAACAAATTGGTTGTCATCGGGGGATTTTCGGAGAGCAAATGACGTAGTTCATTTGGTGGAAATCCGAAAAACATTAGCCGGTCAACGGATGTTGACCGGCTGGGAGGCAAATTCCGGTCAACAGGAGGTTGATCGTCTGGGGTTGCAGGAGCGCTGCTGGACAGCGGACGGGCAACAGAATCCAGTCAACAGGAAGGTTGACCGGATGGCTATGGAGAACGGTCAAGTTCTCCGGTAGCAGCTGAAGACGGTAAACAGGGAAGTTTGACCGGATGGGCAGCAGGAGCACTGTTGCATGGCGGAGTGCAGCAAAGGACAGTCAACGGGAAAGTTGACCGGCTGACCAACGGGCCTTGGAGACTGTGGAAGATGGCAGCTGACAGAGGACAGATGTCTTTTCAGGATTGGTCGACAGGTGGGCAATTGGGCTGCAGAGCACGCGTCTGCACAGTGCAAGGCTTGCGCCGTTTGCAGGGCATGGGCCTGCAGGAAGCTCGGGAATTGGTGATGACGTGGCACCTATTATCTGACAGATGACCAGCTGGGCAGATGGGGTTAGGTGGAGCCAGGACATCTATATATGAGCACCAAGAGCTTCTGGAGAAGGTGTGGCCAGCAAGTGTGGTCAAGTCCGGTGAAGGCTTTGAGAGCACCATGGGCGAGCATTCGCCGGGGCTTTTGTAGCCAGGGGCGCTGTGCGCCGGCCGCCGTGTGCGGGGGTGAAACGGCGGGCTGCCGTTTCACCAACACTTGTAAAATGTAGAGAGGAGTGTACCACCAGTGAGAGAGGGAAGAAAGAAAAACAGAGAGTAAAAGAGTAGAGAGTGTTTCCCGTTTACTCCGGTGAGGTTTTTCTTTGTTATTCTCGGGTGTGTAGCGGATACTCCATCTCGGGGGTTTGTAACCCATTTTACATAGTAGATTTATCGGTGGACTATATGTCCCGTAGTTTTTCCTCTTCGGTTGGGAAGGGGTTTCCACGTAAAAAACGCTGTGCATCTCTTGTTCCTTGTTCCTACTAAATGGTGGCTGTCGATGATTGGGGGTTCAGGTTTTCCGCTGCTGCCGGATCTGGTGGATCCGGATCTTCCGACCCCAACAGGCCCGTTGAATGGAGAGGTCCTAGAGAAAATGTGGTATGGGAAATAACCATCTAATGATCATCTTCAGGTATTTGAATACAAGAACTTCGTACACATCCTTAAGGATGAAAAGGCAAAATTGGAGCTAAAGACAATACAATATATCTTCCTGGACTATGGTGAAGACGAGTTGGGATATAGACTCTACGACCCGGTTGAGAGGAAACTTGTTAGATCAAGGGATATGATGTTTGTTGAGAAGGAAACTATAGATGATATTGGCAAAGAGAAGAAGGCCATGTCTGACACAGGTCGAACTGATAAAATGAGCTTTGATATTGTCTGACCGGCGCTTCTTCGATAGGAGGTTGACGGCCAAGGTGTGGCCGAAGAAGAGAATGAAGAGATACCAATGCTAGACGAAGATGGGGATGGCAAAAACGTTACAGAGCTGGTCGAGATCGCTCCTGTCAGATGATCTTCAAGTGACCGACATCTATTTGTTCGCCTGTTACCCAGTGAGTACGTTTTGTTCACTGATGGCGGGGAGCCTGAAAGTTTTAGAGAAGTTATGGGAGGTGAATACAATGCGGAATGGATGGAAGCCATACAAGATGAGTTGGGTTCGCTGCATGAAAAACATACGTTCAAGTTGACTGAATTGTCGAAGAGGAAGTGTGCCCTGAAGAACAAATGGGTTTTCCGCTTGAAAACCGATGAGAGCACCTCGCAACCAAGATATAAGGCGCGGTTGGCGGTAAAAGGATTTAACCAGCGAAAGGACGTGCGACATGCCCGAATTTAAGGTTGAATATGATTTCAACCGGGAAGCTTGAAACTTATTGTAGTATGGTTGGACTGACGGATTTCGTTCCCCAACGACTGTGAAGGGAAGTTTGTTGGGAGTTTTGGATCACTCCTGTGTGGGAAGTATTATTGTATTTGTAACACACGCTTGGCTCGAATGGATGAAAGGTCGGAGAAATGAAAACTTATCGAAATGTTAAAGTCACAAGGAAGGTCAATTACTAATGGTCGAGGACAACCTGTCTGAAAAAGTTGACCTGTAAAGTTTACGCAAATAGTAAACTTTGTAGAAAAGGAATGTGACTTTCAGAGTTAGTAACCGTTTTACAGAGCAGGTTAACTGCTCCTAGTGGGAAGGCATCTTGAGAATTGGTGGCAAGGATTTACTGTGTACGTAGCCACCTTGCAGAAGTAGGTGGTCGCCCGGTGCATATATATATGTGTGAATGCTAAGTGAGTAAGATAGAGAGCGTGAGAGAAAGTGAGCGCGAAAGAGAAAAACAGAAAGAAAACAATGAGTCACTATTTTTGCTATTGTATTCTACTTTTGCTTTATTCTCGGCTCTTCAAATGTTTGTGTAACCATGGTTTTTATAATCAATATTTCGTAGTGTGATTTTGCGGACTAAGTATCTCGCAATGTTTTTCTCTTATTTATAAAATGGTTTCTACGTAAAATTGTATGTTTCAATTTTCTTCTATTTCTCTGTTGTGTGTGCGTGTAAGTCTGTCATTTTTGTCCTCTCAGTTTCACTGACCGATCGGCATTCCTTCCCTACACTCTTTAAGGTGTGGGTCAATTAACCGTACTCAAAAAATTTGTATAAATAAAAAAAAAAGATATAGATATATTAGTAATTGAATTAAAATTTTTTAGTGACACCAATAAGGATTTTTAATAAATAATTATAGACCACCAATAAAAAATTTTGAATCTGACCATGAGAGATACTGGAATTAACTTGCAAAAGTAGCAGTGGCTGATGTTCATTAGCTGAGCACAGAGAGAAATCTACTTAAATGAGCTATTTTTAATGAATGAAATCACAATAATTGACATAAGATTCATATGGCAGCATTTGTAGGCATCAGAGGTCATGGTCCACACGGCAGGCTCTAACATAGTGGAATAATCTCCCGCAACTTCTTTATGCACGACATATTCAAGTGCCCTTTGCCCGCTTTATGAACTAGCAGTGAGCAAATGAGCTATAAATGTTTTATTCCCTTATGGATCTTGGGGTTTTGAGTTTGACAAAGTTGCCCATCTTTTGAGTTCCTTGCTTATGATTTTGGCTGCTTTGAGTTTTCAACTTCATTTGATTCTGGAATATGAAATCTTCATGCAGCAGTTCTTTTGTGTTTATGCTCTGTTATATCCCTGAAAATTCTGTCTTGATCGCTTCAGCTGTTACTAACTGATGGCTTGCTGAGGGAAGTGGCTTGAGTCCCACGGCGCAAATGAGTCATGCTGCATTGAGGAAGGGGTCTTTGTTTAGATCATTATGAAAACGCTACTACTATACCTTCTTCTCTTGGTTGGAGCTTTTGCAATAGGAATATACTCGGACGGGATTTCTGGAGCTGATGTAGTGAACATTGGAGCCATATTCTCTTTAAAAACTATCAACGGACAAGTCTCAAAGATTGCAATGGAAGCTGCTGTTGAAGACATAAATTCTGATCCTAGTGTCCTTGGAGGCCACTTGCTTTCTCTTCAGGTGCATGATGCCAATTACAGTGGGTTTCTTAGCATCATGGGGGGTAATTACTACAAATCCTTCTTCCTTATTATTTCAATTTTGAACTTTTGGGGATTGTGGGGTTTAATGAGCAGTTGAATGAAATTGGTCACTTGAAATTAGGATGATTTTCAACATGGCTTAAACCTTGAAGGAAGTTAGCAATTTCAATGGTGAAAGTCGGCACGTTTATTAAATGAGTTGCACTTCTTATGGAAAAGTTGCGACACCATGAGCTTACCTTGCCTGAAAGTATTTGGCTTAATGAGCCTATTCATGATGATAACCACTTATAATATTAATTCTTTAAGCTTGTTGGCATATATGGCTGCACATCTTTTTATCAATAGTTTACTGTGCAATAAACATAAACTGTCCAAGTCTGCTCCTTCCTTGGGATCTTATACTTCCATGTTACTTAGCATTTCATGCAAATTTTGTTTTCTTATCATTTGCATCATCAGTCCTGTGTTTATTGAATAGAAGGGCTAAATTCTTTTCATTGGATTCGTTAATGGATAACAGCAATGCAGTTCATGGAAAAGGATGTTGTCGCTATAGTTGGTCCACAAACTTCTGTAATGGCCCATGTACTCTCACATCTTGCAAATGAACTCCATGTTCCACTTCTGTCCTTCACAGCATTGGATCCTATGCTTTCACCCATCCAGTATCCTTATTTTCTCCAAACGGCTCCCAATGACATGTATCAGATGACTGCCATAGCAGAAATCGTTAGCTTTTTCGGTTGGGCACAGGTGATCGCAATATTTAGCGATGATGATCTGTGTAGAAATGGAATCACTGCATTAGGGGATAAGCTTGCTGAAAGACGCTGCGAAATCTCCTATAAAGCAGAACTTC
Organism: Nepenthes mirabilis; assembly: GCA_025585075.1. Classification (NCBI taxonomy): domain Eukaryota; kingdom Viridiplantae; phylum Streptophyta; class Magnoliopsida; order Caryophyllales; family Nepenthaceae; genus Nepenthes; species Nepenthes mirabilis. The sequence continues at coordinate 20,666 of JAODPA010085310.1, forward strand.
CTCCTGACATTATGGCTAATCGAGCTCAAATAATGGATGAACTTCGCAACATTAAGATGATGGAATCTCGAGTTATTGTCGTGCACACAACCGCAACATTTGGTTCTACGCTTCTTGAGATGGCATCGCAACTCAGGATGGTGGAAGCTGGGTATGTTTGGATTGCTACGTCTTGGCTGTCCGCTGCCTTGGATTCTAAGCCACTGTTTCACCCAAAGCTTGCAAAAACTGCTGAGGGATTCCTTACACTCCGCCCTCACACCCCTGAATCAGAAAGAAAAATGGCTTTTGTTTCTAGATGGAACCAGCTGAGCAATGGCTTGATTGATCTCAACACGTATGGCTTATATGCGTATGACACTATCTGGGTGATAGCACATGCAATCAAAGCATTTTTCGATCATGGAAACAACATTTCATTCTCAAGCGACCCGGTATGAAAGCTTGTTTTGATAGCACTTAATTTTCAGCACAAACAGTAATTAACATGATTAATGCCACATGCTACTTAAAACTTGCCACTTTTATTGAGCATTCATTTTATTAGTTATGTCCACGTACAACCAAACACCTATGTTTTACCAAAAATCCATTGAAATGAAAAAGATTGCATTTCTCTCTCACTAAGGGTAGATTTCAGGAGCTTTTCTTAGATCGACAATCACATCAATTCTAATCTAAAATAAGGATGAAACTAAACATTCCGCCCATTTTTCAACTTTTTCTGGTTTCAGTGCAACTAAACACCACTTTTTCCTTAGCAATTATTTCAGCATTTCAAGTTTCAATGTTGTTAAAACAGGCATTAACAGCTATTGGAGGAGGAATACTGAATCTGAGCGCATTAAGTATCTTCAATGGTGGTCAGCAGCTGCTCCACACCATACTGAAGACCAATATGACTGGCGTAACAGGTCCGGTCTGGTTCGGTGATGGCAGGTCTTTGCCTAATCCTTCTTTTGATGTCGTAAATTTGGTGGGAAATCAAGCACGGTTGATTGGATACTGGTCTAACTATTCTGGCCTCTCGAACATGCCACCGGAGGACCTTCATACTAGGCCACAGAAACGTTCAAGTTCTAACCAAAAGTTGGACACTGTAGTTTGGCCTGGGGGGACAAAGGTGAAACCACGAGGGTGGGTTTTCCCCCACAACGGAAGAAAACTTAGAATAGGAGTTCCGTATCGAGCTAGCTTTCGACATTTTGTCTCACTTGGTAATAACACTCAGAATGCCACTGGATACTGTATAGATGTATTTGTTGCCGCCATAAAACTGCTTCCTTACGCAGTTCCACACGAGTTCATATTGTTTGGAGATGGGAACAGGAATCCAAATTATAATGACCTTGTGAATCAAATAACCACAAATGTAAGTGTAAAAATGTTCCATTGCAAATATCAAAGTGGGGGTATGATTTGACACTGATATTTTCTCTTGTAATCTCATTTTTTTTTGTAGGAATTTGATGCTGTTGTTGGCGACATACTGATTATCACCAATCGGACAAGGATTGCCGATTTTACTCAGCCATATACCGAGTCAGGGCTGGTTGTATTAGTCCCAGTTAGGAAGTTGCATTCGAGTGTTTGGTCATTCTTGTGGCCGTTTACTCCGTATATGTGGGCAGTTACGGCTTTGTTTTTCCTAATTGTGGGAGTAGTTATTTGGGTTTTGGAACATAGAATCAATGATGAGTTTCGTGGGCCACCTAAGAAACAATTCATAACAATTTTATGGTCAGTTCTTTACTCATGTTGATAATATTCTTATGTTAACAGAAATCTCCACAAAAATTTTGTAGTTAATACTAAACTAACCCAAACGGCAAACCCAAGCACACTGCAGAATTTATCTCTTCTGAAACGTACAGGCTTGTGACTCACACCAAGGTAAAACAAATTGTAGAGTTGCGATTAGACTTACATCAGGCTTGGGAATTAAGGCCCAGGTCTCCTTTGGGTTGGGCCTGCAGCATCCCATTGACGACCAGGCTCTCCTCCCTCCATGTTTGGCTGGTTTGGATTACATTTATTTATACCATTCTTATTAAATTGTATCTTTTTTTAAAAAAATTTTTTAGAAGTCGTGAATAATAACAAAGAAATCAATTCCATGTAGGAAGCCTTCGCTATGCACGGAGTCTTAGAAAATGTCCAGTTATTTTAAATTTATTTTATCATATGAAGTCTTATTTAAGATATTTTTATTATAATTTGAGCTTGTGTTACAAATCATATAGCCATAGCCCAACTAGCATGACAAGGCTCTCCTTCAACAAACACCCTCTTAGGTATGTTATTATTTTGGGCCATTACACTGTAGCACCTGAAAGATTGCTTTAAATTGGAATTTGGGTTGGCGGCTACATGGAAGCATGACTTCGTGTACATGACTTCATGAGACCTCTCACTATATCTTAGTTCTTTGATCTTGCAGGTTCAGTCTCTCAACCACATTTTTTGCTCATAGTAAGTTGGACCATCCCGACTCTAATACTTCGAAAATTCAGCCTAAGCCAATAATACTAACTTGGAATTTCTTCAAATTTCAGGAGAAAACACAGCGAGTTCACTAGGCAAATTGGTGCTTGCCATTTGGCTCTTCGTGGTTTTGATCATTCAGTCGAGCTATACAGCAAGCCTGACATCTATCCTCACTGTTCAACAGCTTTCTTCCTCAATAAAAGGCATTGACAGCTTGATTACGAGCGCTGATCCAATTGGATTCCAAGTTGGTTCATTTGCGGAAAACTACCTGAACTACGAACTCAATATACGCAAATCAAGGCTCGTCGCTCTTGATTCACCAGAACACTATGCCGAGGCTCTTCTCCAAGGAAGGGTCGCCGCTGTGGTTGATGAAAGGCCATATATAGATGTATTTCTTTCAGAACATTGCCAGTTCAAAGTTGTAGGCCAGGAGATTACTAAAAGTGGCTGGGGATTTGTGAGTAGCTCTACGTAGAATTGCTTTCTCAGCCTCTATTTTTTGCATGACTAAGTACTTTCTAGGTAATCGATTCATTGGAAGCTATATCTCATTAATCCTACCAGATAATTATATGAAAATTACCTCTTTTCAACATTTTATGCATTCAGTTCAAGCTGGGCAAATTCTAAGACTGGACTAGTTGGGCTGGCTGATTCTACTGGCATTCGTTGAATTTATCAACCCTCCACCCCCCCCCCCCCCCAAAAAAAAAAAAAAAAAAACATAAT
>JAODPA010085321.1:0-25123 GCA_025585075.1 Nepenthes mirabilis
CAAAGCTATAAAATTTGGGTCGTAATAATAACTTTTCATACAATATAATATATGACTATATATAAAAAAAAATCCAAAATAATCTTCACATTTTTCCTACGGGTAGAGAGAGATTTATACAACGGGCTCCCATTTTTCGACCTTTCGTTATGAGATGCTTTCGATCTAACTTGGATCACTCACCACTAAATTCCATATTATCTCCCCCACATAGATTATAGAATATCAAATTTATGTAATCATCAACCAATTGAAAACCCTTAAAGGGCATAATTTGCCTCCCTTGAAAAGCAGTGATCAAGATAAGAGCACAGATCCTTTCGTCGCTTCCTTTTTACTTTAACAGGGATAAGTGGGACCTTCAAACCAAATTATAAAATCCTCCTATATTTTTAATGCAAAGATTTCATCAGAATCACTTGCATAGTTTAGATAGGATAGTTTTAATATATTATTATAACCTCAGCCATTTAAGTGACTAATATAAAATAATGCCCCTTGTGAGTATAATATATATATATAGAGAGAGAAAGAGATTCCCAGATCACCACTTCAAAGACATCTACACATCAGTTTCTGTGGCTCTCAAGAGAACATCATGCCATTCAGGGAGCATTAAGGCCAAATCAAACTAAACCGACCTTTGTCGTATGATCGAAATTGGAAGAGAAAAAAGAGCCGATGCCCTTTCACCACTATCGCAGCAAAAGAGTTAATAAAATTCTTCCTATGCCGGGGGAAGGTGGTCGCTATAAATTCAACTCAGATGTCGTTGAAGAACAGTGATGCCTGGCCTGAATTCAACACATTGATCGTGTTTGGAACACAAGTCGACTTACATTGAACAAATTGAAAGGAGTAACAAGCGCGTAAACCCAAGAGACTGATAATGTAGAAGATAAACTGAAAAAATTGAAACGGGGATGCGGGGAACCAGGAATCAAGGAGAGGGGGAACCGGAACAACCGGAAATCCATAGAATTTGCTGCCATTTCATTGAGCTTTCGCATGGAAATAGTAATTTTTAAAGAACAATTATTATCAGAGAAGAAAAAATAACTAACACTAACAAGTAGACGGGATGGTTTGTCCCTAGGTAGGGGAAATAAATATTCCCACTTATCATTGACCAGTGCAGCTGGCCACTGTGGTGACTGTGACGAAGATATTACTTATTCTCAAATAGAATATTTGTTCATTGTGCAAACCAAACAATATATTCACCTTATTCCCACCTTGTTCTTAGGAAATATATATTTGAAATATCCTATTTAATCTATTCCATCAACCAAACATACTGTAAAATGATCAATTATGAACAGAAAGGCCAGTCCAGTGGACGTAGTGTTACTCCAGGGTGCCTCTTTCTGCAGTCATCTAAAAAAGAGTTCTACAAAACACATAAAAAGCTACAATTGCACGCTCAGCTTCTTGAAGTTGCTCGTCCTGTATCCATGGACATGCATCTCGCTTATTTTCCAATAATTTGGGACAAAACAATAACAAGTGAGAGATAAATTTGTATAATAATGAAGCTACACTAGCGTATATTTGACACCGATCTATCCTTTTATACCACCAAAATAACTCATCATTAGTTCATGAGCTTTCACCTATGCTATTTTTCACATTATTCGACTGGGAAAAAAATGCAGCCAGATAGGGTTTTCCAGGGACAAAATAATATCAGAAAGAAAAATGAACCTGTACAAGCCGTGTGGGAAGAGGGAAGGGGTAAAATAGCACTAAACCAACTAACCGTTGTCTGTTTCTGATGTTCACTTGCATGCCGCATAGTAGAGCTCCAGATAGTCGAGTGCAGGTCGATTCCATGACCAGTCTTGATCCATCACGCGCTGGCACAAGGAGTTAAACCAGTCCCGACCATCATACCAAGCAGAGAGTGCCCTGAAAAACTCATGAAAGATTAAATGAAAAGGGCACATTGAGAGGGCTATTAAATGGATTTAGCTACTCGAAACTCAACATTTCTTGATTGGAGGGTTTTTTTTAGCTCGGTTTATCAAGCTTAATTAGCAGCATCAGCGACAAATTCTTAATTCTACCAAGTGAAATCAGTTATATGGACTATTTAATCCATTTCACTCGATTTAATATAACACATTCCGAGAGCAAATGTAATTTTAAATTATTTTTTTACAACCTCATTTTAAGTTTTCTTAGGTTCACCTCTTTCTTTCTTTGTTTCAACTACAATTAACTCATTTTTTCTCACATGTGCTTCACTTACACTACATTTTAAATATCCAAAACATCTTAAATATTTTAATCATTCCATTTTCTGTAAGAGTCATAGATGAAAATATTAATATTGATATCGGTCGCTACCATTATCGGCATCAGATTGTAAGAACTCAATTCAGAACTCTTATATTGATTCCTTATAATAAGATTGTAGACAATGGATAGAGAGAATGTTCACAGAATTTCAAAAAGAGAAAGAACAGTGAAGGGAAGTTAATTTTCTCAACTCGAGAAGAGAGAGATCTCCAAAATTATACTCAAAGATATTCCATTAACTACAGTATTTCTATTTCATACTGTTATTTATACTATTTTAATTAAGATTCCCTAATTATTATAATAATATACTTTTTTTAACTAATTAGTTAATGTATAATTAAAGTGGTTACAATTCTACAATTGACTGCAACTGCTCAACCACGGCTTTGACATGGGTTTTGTGGACCATGGATTAGGTTGGAACCGTGTGCTTGGCATGCCCTTCCTCAGAGCTAGCATAGCCATCCTGATCCACCCCTCTGCCGTCAAACAGCTGAAATTCATCCATTTAGACAGCGGTGATAAATATCAACAAACACACGATCCAGGCCTTCTTCATTGGATGCCTGGTGTTGCTCTATGTGGACTGCAATAATGTGCTCTCTTGGCCAACAAGACTATAATCCTCCACTTTTCTATCAAAAGGTCCCTGAGTCTCCACCTGGACAATGGAGTTACATCCCTTGCCTCTTCATGCCTGCTCGTCTGTTGCTGCTACCAATCTATTTTCTGCCTTGCCTTGCTTTGCTCAGTGCATGATGCTCACCCGATGAATCTTAGCAGGCAATTTAGACAGCTGTGATGAAATAGATTTTCCTGAACCTCCATTTTGATTTGGCCTTACATTTTCCAAGACTTTGGATCTTCACCCATTTCTCCCGATTTTCTCCTCCTATTATGATTACTCTGTTCATTTTTTCTCTTTTACTTGATTTTATACTTCTACACCACCCTTTCAATATTTATTCATTATGGTTTGCTAACAAAGCCCCCTCCTTTGAAGCACATTGCCCTCAAGATGAGGGTATTTGAGTTTGAGAGAATTAAGGGGCTCCCAGGTGTTATTTTCATCGAAGATTCTTTTCCACTTGACCAAGACTTCCACAACCTTCGTCCCACTACTCGTTCAGGCTCTGGCAAGATTTCTCCTCCCAAACTAACCGGAGATAAGGATGTCAGCACTTTAGATTTGGTCCCAATTTCTTTCTTTAACGACGACATGTGAAACAATGGATGGATCTTTCTAGATGGTGGAAGCGCCACTCGGTAAGCCACAATTCCTACTCTGTGATTTCTTAAGATCCGAAATATCTAGGTGCTAGCTTTAAATTTTTTTTAAATAATACTAAATTTTGGCAATACGGTTATAGGTGGAGGAAAATAAAGTCTCCAACATGAAACTCCCTCTCTCTCCTATGCTTATCGTACTTTATCTACATGTGTGCTTGAGCTTTCTACAAGTTTTCTTATAGAAGGTCAAGGATTTGGTCACGTGTTCATAGCTCCTCATCCACCACCTCATTAGTGGTAGTCCCTTTAGCAAACATGGCCAACTTAGGAGATGGGTGTCCATGGACATTTCAAAAGGAGTTATCCTTGTCGAGAAATGCTGGTTAGTGTTATATCACCATTTAGTTGAGGAATGTTGGTTAGTGTTACATCATCAATCAACCATGGCTAACCATTTTGACAACATTTTAATTTTATCATCGACATTTCAATGTAAATATTGTTCTAAACTCTTGTTCGCACTTTTAATCTATCAAACGGATTGTGGGTGGTAGGCTAAACTATATTGTAACCAGGTCCTTTGCAAATCTAAACAATTCCTTCCAAAAAGAGCACGTGAATATGGTATCTTGATTACTGATTATAATTTTGGGAATCCCATGTAATTTTATGACATGAGTGAAGAAAAGTTGGGCAATTTTGGCGACTGTGTAGGGGTGAGAGGTATAAAGTGAGCATATTTAGTTAGTATGTCCATGATTACCAAAATATTGTTATAATGCTGGGATGAGGCTAGACCAATGAAATCCATAAAAAGGTCTAACCACAGAAGCTCAAGAATAGGTAGGGGTTGGGAAGACCGTATGGTTTCTGATGATCAATTTTGGTAATTTCACAAATGAAACACTCATTGACAAAGTGTTTGATTTTGCCTCGCATTTTCTTCCACCAAAAATGTGCCTTCGCTTGGTTAAGGTTTTAGGATAACCATTTTATCTAGCTGAAGGCCTAGCATGGACCTATTCCAACACTAGTTTAATTCTCAAAACCCGACAGATGAAAATTTTTTCTATTTTTGAAAGGTATCCCAGTTTTTAAATCAAACCCATTGGCCTGCAATTTTCCTTTACCAAATTTTCGAATGAGATTCTGACAATTGGGATTGGCTTGATAAGAGGTCTTGAGCTCGTCAATCGAACTTGGACTTGGGTAGGATACTATCATGAGTTTAGATACCTCCTCTTTTCAAGATAGGGCATCTAATACCTTGTTCTCACGGCCTTATTTGTACTCGATGATGAAATCATAATCAAGTAGCTTAGAAATTCATTTTGTTTTGTTGTAACGGGATTCTTGCCTTATATTTCATAAGAAACTAGATGCTTTGTTGATCAATTTTCACAGTAAAGACTTGTCCTAGTAAATAGAATAGCCACTTCTTGATTGTTATAACTAACATCACTAGCTCCATTTTGTAGGTCAAAAAATGGGTCTATTACTTAAGGGTATGGCTGAAAGAAGCTACTGGTCATCACTCCCATATTAACATAGCTTCGATGCCTATTCCCAAAGCGTCACATTCAATCACAAATCTTTTCACAAAATCAGGCACGGTCAAAAGAGGGGGTTGAGAAATTGCTATTTTGAGCCTACCAAAAGCCTCTTGCCTCATTAGACCAGATAAACACATTTTTTTTCAACATAGTTGTAAGAGATGCGGCTATTGTTCCATAGTCCTAGGAAAACTTCCGCTAATAGCTTGTGAGTCCCAAAAAACCTCGTAAGGACTCAATAATCCTTAGTGATTTCCAGTCAAACATGGCCACTATTTTGGAAGGGTTTGCTTTTACCCTTTCCCTTGAAATCACATATCACAAGTAATCAATCTCTTTACGAAAAAACTTACACTTACTCATCTTGACATATAGCTAATGATCCTTTAGAACCTTTAAGGCTTTCTGGAGGTGCACTTCATGTTCTTCCTTCATAGAGATGAAAATTAGAAAATTCTCGAAAAATACGAGTATAAACTTTCTAAGGATAGGTCAAAAAATCTTATTAATTAACCCTTGGAATATGGCCAGAGCATTGGTTAAGCCGAATGACATTATAAGAAACTTATAATGTCCTTCATGCGTTCAGAACGCAACCATGGAATGTCTGATTCCCTCATTCAAATTTGATGATATCCTGACATTAAGTCAAGTTTTGAAAAAATAATAGCTCCGTGCAATTTATATAATAACTCATCAATGACTGGAATAGAAAACTTATCTTTGATCGTTTTGTTTAAGGCCTAGTAATCCACGCACATCCTCAAACTCCTATCCACTTTCCTCACCAACAAAATCGGGGATGAATATGGGCTTTAATTGGGCCTCATGAGTCCTGTTTCCAGCATGTCCTATATCAATTTCTCAATTTCACTTTTCTGGTAGTACGAGTAATGATAGGATCTTGCACCAATTGGCCTACATTCGTCTTTTAGCACAATTTATTCTGACCTTCTCCAACTCATTCTCCAGACCAAACTCACGACAAGGAAGTTGTAGATATTTCTTGAGTCGATTAATACTACCCCTGACACTCCATTTATTTTCCCTGTTAAGTGCATTGTTCTGTTGTGTGGGGCTCCTATAATTGCATGCACTGAGATTTTTACCAAGGATTCATGACTAGCGTCAATTTCTCGATGTAGGGACTCTCTAGGGTCTCACTCAAAGTTTGTCTCCATTGTCTCGGCTGCTTCTACTAGGAATAGTCAAGGTTTGGTGCACTTGTGCTTTGGATTCCACTTCTAATTGCATGTGTAAGATAGGCCCCATTCTCCGCTCCTTTATTTGTTTATGTGTGATCTGGTGGAGTATCATCTTAGGCCTGGTAGTGGCTCTTGATGAGCCAGTCGCCCCAGACAGGGAATGATGAGCCAGTCGCCCCAGTCAAAGCAGTTCTTGAGGGTTTGGTGGAGTTTAAAGAATTGCCTCACCTTATAAACCTAGCTGCTCGAGTTCTCACCATTGAACCTTGAAAAAACAATCTTAACAGCCTGGTGAAGATTAACTCTTAGTTGCTCTTCTTGCTCTCCTCTTAGTTGGTGGGTTTGAGCAAGGGTAAAGCAATATAGGTTAACTGGTAACCTCTAATACAAATTAGAAACCTCTAATACAAATTGAATAAGTGCATCATTTGTTCTGTAAGTCCGGTTATGCTAAGCTCAAGCTGCTTCATTCATTAGTTGCTGTTCTGCTCTAATGTATCAAGCTTTAGGTTTCCTACGGTTACCAATTCGATTACTTAGTTTATCCAGAGTTTTCTCTGCCATTCTTTGCCTATGATACCAAGTTGTAAGAAATCAATTTGAAACTCCTAGATTGATTCTTTACAACAAGATCGAAGAAAGTTAATAGAAAGAATGTTGAAAAATTTTCAAAACAGAAAAGAATAGTAAAGATAATTTTTCCAATTCAAGAGGAGAGAGATCTTCAAAATTGAGCTATTCAAAGGCACCTTATTAACTGCTCTACTTCTATTACATGCTGTCATTTCATATTACTTGAATTAAGATTCCCTAATTATTATGATAAGATGTATTATTTAACTGGTTAGTTAATGTATAACTAAAGTGGTTATAATTCTACAATCGACTGCAACTACTCATCCACGGCTTGACACGTGTCCTATGGATCATGGATTGAGCTAGAACCACATGCTTGCACACCCTTCGTCTGAGATAGCGCAACCATCTTGATCCTTCCCTCTGTCATCCAACGGCTGAAATTTATACATTTGGAAGGGGTTATGAATTCTAACAAACACACAATCCACCCATTCTTCATCAAACGCTTGGTGTTGCTCCATGTGGATGCCAATGATGTGCTCTCTTGGCCAACAAAACCATGATCCTCCATTTTTCCATTGAAAGGTCCCTGAGTCTCCACGTGGACACTAGAGCTATGCCCCTTGCCTCATGCCTACCGTCTGCGGCGGCTGCCAATCTGCTTTCTGACTTTCTCTACTCTACTCAGCCATGATACTCATCCAACGGACCTTAGTAGACTGTCTGGATGGCTATGATGAAATAGATTTTCTGAAGCCTCCGTTTTGATTTGGCCTTGCATTTGCATTTTTCACGGCTTTGGATCTTCACCTGTTTCTCTTAGTGTTCTCTTTCCCAACTATGGTTATTTTGTTTTATTTTTTCTCTTTTACTTTGTTTTCTACTTCTATGCCACTGTTTCAATGTTTATTTATAATGGTCTATTGACATGGATTTACCGGAGAAAAAATTTTGAAAATCGTAAGATAATAGGGAAATATCAACCAATAAGTCAACTAAATATATGATATATTGATCAATATTTAAAATATCAGTCAACATATCGCGATATATTACCAATACATATCACAATATTGTCATAGTATTAGAAAATATTAGTATTTGGAACCTGATACTGATACATATTAGCTAATATTTATCTTCTATAGGTGCATGAAGCTTAGCATGCTTAGCTCAATATTTTGTCATGCTCACCGAGTTAGTGAGCCAAGCCTAAGCAGCTCTCTATTTGGCTCAAATACGTTTATACTTAAAATGATAAACCAAACTACACTGAGCTCAACAACATCGCTCGGTTAAAGACTAATACAACGCCAATCAAGGACCTTAACAGACTGAACTCAAAATAATTTTCAAGCTCATCAAGTTAGAAGGCCATACATGAGCAACTCAATTAGGTACACATCTTTACAACGAGTGTGCATGATATGGTCTAATTGGTATATTTCAAGTGTTTTTTTAACCAAACGGGACAGAACCGTTGCCACAACTATGCTGTTTGGTTTACGGTATTGTCAACCAATATATTAAAAAAACCATGAAATAATTATAGGGTACATAGTTTACCATAAAGACGGGAAAAAAAGCATTATAGGGAGCAAGATATGTTGACAGTGAATAGTGGATTCCAACACATGCCCCTGAGCCACCTCAAAAGCAAAAATGAGGAAAGAAAATATTGTCTTCAAAAGAATTCACCCAGCAGAGAAACCAAAACTGGGCAGTCTGGTGCACAAAACTGACGTTATGAGTAGTTTGTGGAAGAATTAGACCACTATTAAGTCTATTTACGTTGTGTAATGCAACAAATTGTTTATACAACTTAGACCTACGATTACTAGGTTACACAACAACTAAAAATTGTAACAAGGCTCCCCTTTAAAGGCCAGAATTCTTGATAAAACCAAATTGTAGCATGAGACACTCTGCTGTGCTGCTTGTTTTCGGCACAGATCACTCAATGCTCTTGCACACATCACAATCTTTTATTAAATCAGGATAGCAGCGACACAAAAGAGCATACCACATCTAGAAACAGAACTCAATGTAAAACTACAAATAAAGCATGCAGATGCAACTAACCTGTTGAGTGCATAATCGACACCAGCAGGATCGGCTCCTTCGAAACTGAACCCATTTGGCTCAAGGCCCTGTGCCTGCGATCTCTCTTTGTCGTGGACAACATCAAATATAGTATCATAAAGTCCTGCAGGAAGAGGATTGTACTTATGCACACAATTGCTCAAACTCCTTCCACACAATTGCATAAAATAACTCAGCAGAAGTAACGGATTTTTTGACGCAAGCATGTCAGAAAGATCTTGGCCAACAATTAGAAACGTCAGAAATCAGAAATTTCTAAAAATATCAAACAAGTACATTAAACTAATATAGATACAGTCCTCGAGGAACAACTATATAGTTCCATGATTTAAACTGGAATATGCCAGCTATAGCAAGTGTAAAGCCTTTACATTTTGGTTGGAAGAACAGATTCGGAAATTGTAAGAACATTCCTCATATCATTTTGCACAGATTTCTGCTAAGGCACCCATTCGATTTGCATAATAAATGTGCCCCGCATGGATGAAAACACTGGGGTTGGTATTTGCCGTATCAATGATACAACTCGGTATTGTACTTATCGGATGCAAAAAGAATTTTTGCAAATCCGAAGACAGGGGTCTAATATTGGCCAATATATCAAAAATATTGAACATATTGATTGCTATTTTGAATATTGGCTGATAAATCGCCAATACAGTAACATAACATGATTTGTCATAATATCAGAAAATTTCAAAAACAAGTATATCAACTAATATTTCATTCTATAGCCTTGCATCTTTTGGTTCTTGGAAGCTGCACATGTGCACACAAAAACAGAGAAAGAGAGGGGGTTAAAGGGTTATGGTTGGCAATGTAGCTAAAAAACTTCAAACTCCAGCTGCATTCTAGAAAACCAAACAAGTTGCCTATAGAACTTAAAAAATAAGCTATAATGCTAAGACTGCCATTACACTACAAGTCATTTTCACTTTGTCAATCAGTCCCGCTCTACGATCCAGAACTATCTGCAGTACGTTTGTCTTTCCAAGAAAATGCACTTTTTACAATATGAAATATTTTGCTATGCAACACAATGTCAGCATGTCTAAATTACTTCAAGAATGCATCACAAACGATGATGAGAAAATACTGATTATATATCTACATTAGTATTATCCACATTAATATCATATTAAAATCTCTGTAGATCCATTGTTTCATCAACTATCACACTCCCACTACAGTTTTCACCAGCTATCATATTCACCGATCATAGCACCATGATTTGAAATCTCAAAAAGAAATATAATGATGGATAAAAAAATTTGGAATTGAATTCTAACTTATGGGCTTCCTTTATTATATGATGGAAAAGCTAAGACTAGAAGCACATGTTGTTTGCTGTTCAGTGGATTAATAGAAGAATCATAAATAATTTGCAATTCTGCCATCTAACAACAACGGCCACTACAGAAATGCATAGTGATGCATCCCATTCACAGGTTCTTCATAATATAAAAGAGGTGCAAAACTTAAACAGAATGGCAGATATGCAAACAAACAAAATATGAAAGCATGCAGTTTAGATTGTTCAATCCTAAGACGAGTAAATATGACAGCTAGGAGACTCTAAATACTACCAAGAAATGGGAGACGGCGCTTATTATTTACCTCCAGTTTTACGAACAATTGGTATTGCACCATATCTCATAGCAACGAGTTGCGTAAGTCCACATGGTTCAAAAATTGATGGGACTAAAATGAAATCGGCTCCAGCAAATATCTACACATAGAATTAGTTAGTGATGAAAGTGTCTTGCTGTATATCCAACAAATAATTTACCTAGACAAACAGAAATCTCAATTTCCACGGCAATACCAAGTGTGAAAGAGGTTCATCATAAGTCAAACAGAGGCGGGCACGGTCACCATGAGCAGAATGTAACCCATTTGCCAGATTAACAAAATCACTTTGTATACGAGGATCAGGAGCAGAACCAAGCAATACAACCTGCCATTTACGATATATATTCAATCATCAATGTTGCAGGCCCATGCACAAAATATAAATGCATGCTTGCAGTTTGGGCTCAAAACTGCTTATTGGTTCTAGTCCCATGCAGACTCCAACAAAATGTCAAACTAGCTTTAAAGGTGTACACAATTATTAATATTAGTTGCACTTGGGCCAGTGTCGGTCGTATTGGGCGATACGTACCGGTGCTGAACTTATTAGACGCAATTATTTTGCAAATTGAAACTTAGGGCAAATATTGACCAATATATTAGTCATTATATTAAAAAATATTGGGTGCAGTAGCCAACTAGTATATCACAAATACAGTAACATATCACACTTTTGTGGTTATTTTGGAGGGCCTAATGCTGATATTTATATGAGACAATATTTTGCATATTAGCTAATATTTCATTCTACGTGTGCTTGTAGGTTGGGCATCCATGAGCAATGTAGCAAGTCCTAAATAAAGAAGGGGAAGCAACCTGTCCATTGCGATCTAAGGTGCGCCAAATGGCATGCTTGATGAGATGGATTCCTTTCTGATGAGTTAAGCGACTTATTATGCCTACTAATGGAAGATCAGCAGTTTTTAAGCCAAGCCTTTGTTGCAAGGCTTTCTTGGCAGCCTGTTTACCTTCAATGACATTCTCCGATGTGTAAGAAATCTGAAATGATGAACATCATGTATATTAACCACTGTTTCATAAGAAAAATGTATTGAATGAAGCATCATAGGTAGGAATGAAAGATAAACTTCAACCTTCAAAGTAGGGGAGAATAGATGAAAATGCAAAGACAATGGAACCACTATTTTCACAGGTAGAATTTATTACAACTGAGTTATTGTTCAATATATTCCCAATTTTCACAAGTTCTCCAGGAATAGCTAATAAAAATGATATTTAGTAAATTTTAGGCATTTTAAAAGGAAAGGAAATCAGTCTACTAGTTTATTCAATTCCTCATTAAATTCTGATTTTAATTTTGATTAGATTCTTCCACATCAATGTTACAGGTATTCATTATGATTGAAGAACAGGATCATATATGATTTTCCAACATCCTACAAAGAAAGCTCATCAATGTTTAAGCTTAACACATTGATCAGTGGATGACATTGTTTAATGGTTTAAGTTTAAAGAGAGACTTGATTGTCATCCAAACATCTATCAAAGATATGATCCACACCATCAAGAACATCAAAAACAAAGATGCAGTCTAAAAGATCAGTTTCCAGTAGCACTTTCCAGCAGGACAAGAAATGAAGAAGACAAGTAAAAACAGACACTCACAGGAATGAACTTGTCATTGTAAGGATCCCATATATCTGGGTCAATCCCATTTAGTATCCCATGAAATTTTGCAAGATAAGGAGCAACTGCAGGATTTCCAGCAACCTCTCTTGAATAGGTATGAGAAACCTGGCAATATGGAAAAAGAAAATAAAACAAACAAGAAAGAGCTAAGCTATTATCACAGCCATGTTAGGATAATCATGACAGAGCATGAAATACAACAACTCTGGAAGCATTTGAGCTACTTACTTTAAATCTTTACTACAGATATCTGCAAAGAACAATTGATGATGTCAAGAGAGATCATAAGTACTCACAGTTGTAGCCTTATCTGAATAAGCCATTGCTTTTCCAATGAATTGCCCGCCAAACTCAAGATTATGAATGGTAAAGACAATACGAGTCTTACTAAGACCACACTGACGATAGTGCTCCTTGTACAACCATGCAACTGGAGCACTTGACCAATCATGACAATGAATTATATCCTACCAGCAACAATTGCAAGTTAAAAATATGATTTTCCTTCAACTTTGTCAAAATTGCACTATAAAAAGGAAATATAAGTTACACTCAAGTTTTGGTAGATTCTCTACACTTAAATGGACAAAATAAATCACAAGTATAATGATTTGTGACAAAAAGCAGTGATTTTATTCTTGACAAGCAACTCCAGTGCATGCTAAATAACAAGTAGAATGCAATTAACATAGTGAGTAGGGGAAAACAGATTTACAAATGAAGGAAGATATTGATCAAAAAGCTGAATCTGCAATCCTAATGGTAAACATGTCATTCTTATTTGATAAACTTGTCATGTCACCTCGGCAATCCTGATGGTTGCAAGATAGTACCTTGATCCTCTTCTTTTTACATTTGCCTTTAAACAAGAACGATTCAAGACTTCACTCTTCAGCTTCTACATAAATTTGCTATGCTATGTCATGGGAATCTTAACTTACCCCACCACACTAGTGTCAAACAAGTATTGAACACCTAAAATGGACAGGGGTACCTGGGTATGACAAAAGGGGAAAACATGCAAATACTCAAATGTACATTTGCAAGACTACTAACTTATGAGTCTGATTCTAGTACGTGGTCATTTTTTTCAATTCTTTTCATGTCACTCATTTCTCATAAATTTTACACATGTTTGGAAAGGCCATTACATAGACATAATGATCCCTTTCAAAAGAGAGACAATTCTACAAGAGTAGGTGTGTTTCACCGGGAACCTTATGCAAATAGTCAAATGTTCACTTGCGGGACAACTAACTTATGAATCTGATTCTAGTATGTGGTCTTTTTTTTTTCAATTCTTTTCATGCCGCTCATTTCTCATAAATTTTACACATGTTTGGAAAGGCCATTACATTACATAGACATAATGATCCCTTTCAAAAGAGAGACAATTCTACGAGAGTAGTTGCATTTCACCAAAAACCTTGACTTTTTCCACAGGAAACTCCTTAAATAGGAATAAGCTATTGGTCATCATGTAGCCATAAGTAATCATTGTCGATAACAATGAAATTTCACTGGCCCTGCCAATTGTTTCTAGATGAGCTGAATGATACATGTTGAATTAGACCCAAAAGAGAGCAAAATACTCAGAGACATTGATTTTGTTAAACGTAGAAAAGGCAATATGAGATATTGGTTTTTTTGTTTTATGTAGACATTAGTTTTTTTGGTTTTCCATAAATGCAATTCTAGCTTCTGGATGCCATCTTGCAAGTTTATTGCCATGCTTCATCTCAAGTTTATCACTACATGAGATGTAATGGTCAACGAGACCATCAGGGGTAGAAACCCAGTCCTCAGATACACTCATAGACAGCGATATGTTTTTCAAATTAAAATACTTACAGGATGAAACCCACTTTGGAGTAGAAATTCTAGGGCGGCATGACAAAAGAAGCTAAATCTCTCCGCATCATTCCGACAACCATATATGCAACCAGTCCCAAAAAATCTGTGAAGACAAAAGGACTGTCAAGATACCCAATAATGATTGCATTGGATGTCACTGAGCTAAGATGTGCAGACTTACTTACAATTATTATAAAATAAGAGAATGTTGTCAATTATCCCCACATAGATAAGGGAATTGCGGAATTGCACTTTCTTTTTCTTTGGTGAATGCGATGCATGATAATAACAGAAATTAAGAGCTGAAAATGACATCAGATCTGAAGGACGACCAAAAGCGTTTTGGTAGATTCTCAGTGTAGCTTTGTCGAAGCACAATCCTCAAGCAAAGACTTCACTAGTAAAATCTAAATCCATTAAGTGCCCACAGCTGTTTGAACTTCAGAACTTGGCCACATGAAGGAAATAATTTTAGAGGAACACAAGAATTGGCCCAAGATTCAAGTTCTTCACAAGAACCTCTGGCTTAATTACTGGTGCAGAATTAGAAGAATACATATTGGGTATAATAGAATGATACAACTGAAAGAGATGGTCAGATTACTGTTAAAGAGTATCATGTCCACATAGGAAAGCAGGAAATATCATAGCCGTGGAAACCCTCATCAGATGCTAAATTATTTTTATAACATCAAAAGGTATGATGCCTGAATTATATCAGAGCTTAAATCCAAGCACAGTGGATTAAACTACCCAAATAAACATGGACTAGGAAAGGCTACTAAATAAACATGGTTGAAGTACATTTACTGAAGCCATGTAGCAGATAGGTGTAGATATTCCATGATTTAACCACAGTGAAGAGGTCCAACTAGTAAAGACAAGATTGCGAGATCAGTGAGGCCTGGGCAAAGCAAAATATTAACCCATTTCACGGCACAGTGCATTGTAATATCAAATTAGGAACAGGTCATCATGTAATGATTTATTACTAAAAATTACAATTTATGTATCAGATCTAGAGGCCTCATCAAAATATAGCCATGAGCAGAATGCATATAAGACCCCCAAGAGCCCAAATATTTTGCACTTACCCATTAACAGGCTCCAAAAAGTAGACAGAAAGACCTTCAACCTTCCCAAACCAAACTTTTATCTCAATCCCACCGTGTGAATAGCACCTTTGATAATGTAGATCCTTTACCTGTTCTAAATTCAATGAAGATAAATCAAGATTATCCACAACATGTGTGTAACTATTCGAGATCAAATATATTGGGAAGTGAATATTGGGGAAAGAGGATTAGCATTTGGATTATAATAAAGTAATTAATTTGGAAGTAGAATCTTACATTGCTAAAGTTCATGCAGTCGTACTTTGGAAGAATGATGTCAACATGATGGTTTAAATCTTGGACAGCACGAGATAGACTAGTAACAACATCTCCGAGGCCTCCTACCTGTAATAGGTTGCACAAATTTAATAATTACATCAGTCACTACTTACTAGGAAGCAGTTGACTTAAAGAAAAATATTTTATTTCCTTCCGATTAATTCAGAGCTGAGATGGAAGGTTATCTCAATCTCTCTCACATGATGGAAATACCACTTTCTTCTAAACACACCAAATTACAGACTTCTAATTTTGAAATTTGAAACCCAAAAAAGTAAAGTTTAACCAAGAAATATGAAGCCATGCAATTAATGCAAAAGGCCACTCCTCTCTGTTTACCCTTCGCTTCTTTATGTAATAACCATCCCCACCCCCTATCGAAGACATACACATGCAGTGACACACATAATCACCATTTCATAAAATTACCATCCAGTTAGAAATAACCAGAAAATATTTATTCAAGAAAGCTTTTGATCAGAATTAAATTGTTATTAAATATAGATCAACAGAAATAATGCACCATTATCTCTTTTGGCAGGAAATAAATAAGCACCAAAAAGATTGTTAATGCCCTAAGCAAGCAACTAGCCTAGCAAAGAAGTTGTATTGGACTCTTTCTCCTGAACTGACCCAGAAAGTAAGAGCTACTCTTCCAAGTAATGGGATGTAGAATGAAGCCTACAAACTAAGAAATAGATGAGAGAACAAGATGTGCAGAATGAGATATCAAATTAAAAGAATCTGGGAAAAAGGATAGACTGAAATATATGAGACACATACTAAAATTACACAAGAAAGGGAGAAGAGGAATGAGATGAAAAATCAGAAGATTTTTGAGGAATGGAAATTGACAAAATAACTGGGAAATCGATGAAAATAAGGGAGATCAAACAACTGGGGATGGCTAAGAAATGGAAGTCAATTCGAACAATTATTTGTTGACAAGAAAAGAGCATCCATGAATCTAAGATATCACTTCAAAGAGCATCCATATCCAACAAATGATGGGCCTAGTGCTATTTTCTCATTATAATGCTGAATAGCAATTGTAAACTTTTGTTTCAGACTAATTTTGTTTTAGCACTTTGCATCATTCAAAGATCTTAAATCCACCGTCAACAGTTTTCTCTGAATGTGAAAGTCAAAAAACTTTCATTCCATCATCTAATAATGTCTAGGTTGATAAGGCACAATCACTTGAGTTAGCATAGTTTAATGACAAACAATGATTATGGAAAGACATTCCAACCCAGCCTATCACATCAATACCCCAAGAATGAAACTCAAATTGCCAAATTTTATTGATCAAGGGGATAAGATGAATATATGGAAGCTTTATTTAGCTGCCAAACAGTTTCCTAATGTAGCAACTGTCATGGCCAACCTTAACCCTAAAAAGACATGCCAAGAGACTACATTTGGACCAAATACATGGAACTATCTAACTAAATTTGAGAATAGCCTTTTGTGAGAATTGATATTGGAAAAGTTTTACTCACAACAATTACCTTTGCAATAGGGGCCATTTCAACAGCAATATGCACAATGTGCAGCGGTGGCTCTTTCACAATTCCTCCAAACACAGGAAGATGGTAATCCATGCCATCTTTATTGTCGAAAATCCCACCATCTTCCCTCTCAGAGAAAACAAAGTCCAACATGAATGCATCCAACGGAACCTTGACTACAGCAACACAATTCAAGACATTAATGGCAGGGAAAAATACTAGAGCAGTTCTCCATATACATATGTAATATGAATCTGCATGAGAAAGAAGCAATTTCCATTGGAAGCAAAAATAATCCATTAAGAGTTACAATAGATATCCTATTTTAATGTAAATATATATATATATATATATATATATGATGCATCCCTGGTTCTCGATTGTGGTACGAATTAGANTATATATATGATGCATCCCTGGTTCTCGATTGTGGTACGAATTAGAAAGCTTTCCCATCTTCCGCCGCGGGTCGAACTGGATCAGATCCAGTCTCCGTCACTGTTACTTAGAACTTGCGCATCACAAACTACAAATAAGAGGTCAGAAGACGGTGAGAGATTGTCTCACCGTAAACACTCCGATACTCAAGTCAAAAATCTCCCGCAATGAACGAAGAGATGCACGATTAAAAGTAAACGTGATGATAATGCAGATATGAAGGAATGAGGGGAGTGTGTGGGATGTTTGGGGAGATCTGTGCTTCATGGGCTGCACTGCTATGGGTGGCTCACTATTACTGCTGAGAAGTGGCGGTGGCGCGAGGAAAGACAGCAGGTTCTTTCTCCTCGAAGCCTAGAGTGCTGGGTGAAGGATCGTGAGATTGATCTCTGTTCACCGTTTGGGCTCTTTTGGGGAAGTTAGAAGCGGATTCCAGAATGGGTCCTTCTCCCCTTAGCAGGAGATAGTATTTGTAAGCTCCTTCGGGGAGGCTTTGGGAGCCGGAATCCCCGACAAGTGGCTTGCTGGGAATTGTCAGCTGCTGCGCACTGGCGGTAGCCAGTGGTATCAGTTGTCGTCTTATGAAAGTGAGGAAACAGTCGTCGGGCATGAGCAACGCCAGCCCTGCTGACTGTGCTTGAATTGGTTGAGTGGCTGCAAGGACGACGCGCGTTGCGGCTTGCTAGCGTTGACCTCTTCTCCAATTGGCAGACATCTTCTGAGCCAGCGCCTGTCACCTGAGATCGTCTGTGTAGGTGCACAGGCACGCTGATTGGTTGCTCATCTGGGGTGCCACGTGAGCCGCGTCTCTGGATTCTTTGGACGCCATAGCTGGGCTTGGGCCTTTCTGTTGGTTGAACCTGCGCCTCTTCAGTTGGGCCTCGCTGATCCTGGCCCAATTCTGTGTTGGACCCATCAATATAGTTCACATGGATACTCCAAAGAAGTATACGAGCTTCTTGTTTTCTGAGTACTTCCTGGGTAGTATACTAACCAAGACAATAATATTCTTACCAGAATAACATGGAAGATCGGTTTCTAGGGGTAACTGTGATTTCATTTTCTTAGTTCCTAAAAGTTTGATAGTCTTTTAAAAGGGGAAAACCTTCCAACTTCCTCAGGAAGTAAGAAAAGGAAATGACATTTGTAACCCCCAGAAATTAGAGTTACTTAGGGAGGATGAGCAGGTTGATTGATTCTACCCTGCATCAAAAAATGGCACTTATCTTTAATCCCTTGGAAGTCACACTCCGTAAGCTAGCCTTCCCCTAATGAGTCCATGAATTAATATTAAAAAATGATAAAACCCAAAAATTTTATCGATATTTAGAAACCCACACCTCTTACCTCCCCTGATTATAATCCCTAGGCTAAGAAAGATCTAACTGGTTCGAAAGTGAAGTATAAATTGAGTGCATCAAGCGACACGTATGCACCTCAGGACACCGAAGTCCAGAATCTCAGGTTGGGACAGAAATAGAGAGCAGAAGCATGCATCACAATATTAAATGAGGGAGAAAAATACAGGAAACAATAAGACAGAGCTTGGAAGAGCACAGATGCATGATACAGCCGTCAATCAGGAATAATTTACTAGTTGAGCTAAAAGCTCACCTGTTGTCTTCACGTGAGAACCATTTTCTGCTGGTATCATCTTTCGAGGCGGGAATGGACCTTTGCGGTGGGTCCAACGATTAAATGAATATCTAAACCAAATTTCAGGTTTCCCATTTAGAACTGTGTTGGCAGGATTGTAACATACTGTCACAGTACTCCCTGCTTGAACATCCAAAGGATCTGTATAGACAATATGCTTTTGAGACAGCAGAAACCTCTTCAATGTTCTTTCTTTGGTCTCAGATTTCATATGAGCAGTTTTTTCAGCCTGTAGCAGGCAGCGAAACAGAGAGATCAGAAATGGAGGTGCAATAGCTACTTTTAAAAAGCCTTTGAGAATCATTTATAAAATTTGGTCAGGGAAGGGGAAATGTGCCAGTGGCAAAAATGCAGGCGCAGGGGAAATATGGAGCGCTAATCTTAAACAAAGAAAGAAAAGAAAACTCTCTTAACAAGTGTCAAAAGATCCTTGAAGCCATACATTGCTCATAAGGAGCAGACACTGCTGAGATACAATGAATTACACAGCTTAACATGTTGGCTGTCGCACATGTAATTTAATAAATCAAATTCTGGTTTAGATCTTTTGCCATAGGCTGCCTTCAAATATGCAATACTCTGACAACAGTAGCCTAGTAAATAATTTTTTCTGACAAATAAACATAGCAACAAATCAACAAGGTCAATATAAGTAGTTGTACAACTCTGCTTAGCATTCCAATGAGGCCTGGGAAGAGTTGGTAAAGAAGTGTCGAGATCCTATGACCAAAAGATCACTAATGCACTCCCACAACCCAGTAGCTTGCACAAATTTGAGGCTACAGAGGATGCCCCTGCTCAAAACTCTCACATTGTGGGTTCTGAGAGGAGCACATATGCTACCTTACTCCTGT
Organism: Nepenthes mirabilis; assembly: GCA_025585075.1. Taxonomy (NCBI): domain Eukaryota; kingdom Viridiplantae; phylum Streptophyta; class Magnoliopsida; order Caryophyllales; family Nepenthaceae; genus Nepenthes; species Nepenthes mirabilis. Next base: position 19,964 of record JAODPA010085321.1, read on the forward strand.
GTTACTGAGAGGCCATTTCAGAGGTTTGAAACCATATTCTCCAAGTGACAAAGTACAACCTTACCACTATGCCAAACTTACACTTACAAAGTTGCCAAGCCAAAAATCAAGCGAACTCTCAGCACAAAATACTGAAATTTCAGCAAGTTTTCTTGACAACATCAGATGCACAACACCCTAGAGACCTTTCCATCTTTCAGTTTGCCAAATCAACCAAATAATTTGCGAGGAGAACTGAACCAGAAATATGCTCCTCAAAAAAAAAAAAAAAACTGTCCCAAGCCAATATTTCCCCCCATTAAAGATCAGGATCTAGCCCAACAAATACCTAACTAGAGAAAGTCAGCTCCATAAACAGCTGGAAAACATGACAATGAAGAAATAGGCAATTCACACTCCCATCACCCTGCTTATACATGTGACTGCAGTTCACCAATGATTCCTCTCTTTAAGAAGACCCTCCAATTCCTTAGGCACTTCAATGTGTGACAACAAGTAAAGTCTAGTCAAATGTGAATGAATTTACCTTGGCATTTATAGCCTCTTCCTTTAACCTCCGCCCCTCTTGAAGTTTTTTATACATCTGATATTCTTCCTCAACCCAATACAACTCTTCAGGAATGGTTTTTGGAACAATCGCATGGAAATCCTGGCGATGATTGTTATCGTACACTGTTGCCCTCTGTGGTGGTCCATCAGCAAAAACCCAGTCCAAGAAAAGGGCTCGATCAGGTACAATAACTGCACAAAATGCATTAATGGTGTCAAAAAATATCTATCAACTGATGAAGAGAACTGCACGGCACCAGAAAACAAAATCCACAGCCCACTTTCAGCCAAGAACATAGATATATGCTGAGGCAATAACTTCCCCACTGTTGATGCAAGTTGGACTTAACATGCAAAGCCACTTCTCATTTAGTAACACCTACATGACGTACAAGAGAAAAAGGGAAAAATAAACCAATTTCTAGTTACAAATATCTAAAACTCATTCAGCTTCAATGTGACCTAGCATAAATTTTCTTTTGTCATCTCAGTAATTTCTATCATGATCCTATCCTGATCCAAAATTGAGAACTGGTCCCCAGAGTTTAAATACTGGCTGAATAGGATACCAAGTTACATAAACTGTAAATTCTCAAAGTAGTACTAGTACCCCAAAATAGTGAAAGAAAAAAGAGAAGCAGAATACTAGGGAAAAAAACAAAATGGAATCCATTCTACACTGGTTTCTATGTATAAGAATTATGATGAATACATATCCTTCCAACATCAATTAAGAACCTTTTAGTCTTCTCTAACTTGCTTTGGACATCCAACCTGCCATGAAAACATCTTCACCAACCAAATGACATGACACAAAACAAACAAAGAGAGATTCAAGCATCATAAGTGCATGCATGTTCATATTCAAACATACAAATTATGACCTATCCGCACATATATTCACATAATTCCTCTATTGAAAATCAAAGATCTCAACCTAGAAAGTCCAAATGATAAAAATTACAAAGTGACAAAGTTCACATTTTTTTAATCCATCAAGCATGCACGATCACAATTAACACTCTCAATCAAGTATAATCAATTTATATGTATAAGATGCAGGACTTATGGAAATGTGCCATTTCTAGGAACAATTATGGAGAAAAGCATTTTACACTCATAAGGAAAGCATCCAACAACACAGGAACAACTCAATACGATGAGACAGGACTAAGAGGTTATTCTTCCTACTAGAAACCTAAGAACTATACCTGGAACTTTCAGTCAATACTCTGAGATCTATAATTCTACAACTTACTGTAAGCTTTTTCCTTCTTTTCTAAGAAACCAACTTCATGAATTCTCGTATCATGCCAATTTTTTTATGAAAGTAAAGTTAAGGCCATAAAGGGATGCCTGTCAGCCACCTAACAAATCAGCATCAAATACGCAACGTTAATGCACAGTGCATAAATTACACTACCAGAACAAAAGATAAACAGATGTAGTGCGAAGGAGTAATTTTCTGAGTACACATACTTTCAGTATACCACCAGTCATCATCCATCCTGTCAGATTTTGCTAGTTTCGCAATGATAGACAACCCATCTTGCCAACCATTATGGCCCCCATGAATCCAAATGTCATTGGCCTGAGCAAGAGGACCAGAGGTCCTGTTATAGTACAACCGAACCATGTCTGCACCCCTAAACTCACGGGGTTCAAAATACCACACAGCATCAACATATGTTGTAGCCTTCTTTATCAACTCTTGCAACCGCTCTCGTCTTTTCACAACTTCTAACTTTGCCTGAGCTCTATCCGCCTCTCTTGCAGCCTTCTCTGCTTCTATCCGCCTCCGCTCTTCTGCTTGTTTCTCCCTCTCAGCCTGTTCCTTTGCAAGTTTCTCAAGTTCCATGCGTTTCTCCTCAAGCAAGAAATCTTCAAAATCAGAAGAGTCCATGCCCCCCTCCACAACTATGTGAAAATCTTTTTTGTCATTATTTTCATATAAATTTTTTCCATTAAAGAAAACAAAATCTATTTTGTATGCTTGCTCAGGAACATGAATCTTGCAAGACCACCAATCACCTTTCAGATGAGTCTTGTCCAATTTTGTGGTAAATGATTTCCACCGCCAATCATTATATGCTCCCATAATCATGACATCTGATTCATCTTTCAGAGCAGAAAGATGTCGGTCAAGGAATACTTCTACATCTTGACCAGGTTTTACCACTTGAGGATAGGTAAAAAATTTGTTTCCTCTAGAGAAATTCTCCTGTGCAAGCTCCTCAAGCACTTGTTTTTGTAGTCGTGCTTCCATGTCTAACTTTAACTTTTGCGAAAAACCCTCCTTTTCATTCTCTTCACTTGCTATATTTTCAGGAGCAGTTGCTTCGATTTCAGTTATATTGAGGTCAGCTTCGATGATTTCATCACTTCCTGCAACAGCATCAGCATCATTAATAACTACATGTCCTCCTAATCCCATTTTAATCAATGCAGTTTGATCATCATCTTTGAGCAATGTTCTTTGTGGGTTGTCACCATTGTCATCAAGACCACCAATACTTTCAGAGCCACTTGGTTTGGTTTCAGGTAAATTGTCATCAGCTTCAATGCTTTCATCACCTTCCACAACAGCTTTGACCACTAAATTCTTGCTTTCTACCCCTGTCTCAGTCAATGCAGTTATCGAATCAGTTTTGAACAATTTGACTACACCATTCGAGCTATTGTCATCTTCATCACCACCTCCAACATTTTCAGGGCCCCTTGCTTCTATTTCAGTCATATTGTTGCCAGCTTCAATGCCTTTATCAAATTTAGAAATGGCATTGACTTTAACTCTCCCTAAATTCTTTCCTCCTACTCCTATCTCAACAATTGCAGTATCAACCTTGGTTTTGACCAATGCTTCTAGACTTTTGGAGTTGTCAACAGCAACAATGCTCCCTTTTTCCTTGAACTGATTTTCACTAAGGATGTCTACTGGCTTATCCACTGGTGATCTTTCTCCTACTTCTCTATTGGTATCGCCATTCCCTTTTCCCTCAACTCTCGTTCCATGAGAAATTTCCATTGCCTCGCTGTCATTAGCATCAACTCCCATTTCATGCACTTTTTTACTGAGCCTAGACATGGAAGTAGTTGAACTGTCATCCTCTCCTTTGTTCCTTTGATCACGCTTCTGCATGCTGGGTCCAACTGGTGCTTTTGGCATAAATCCCTTTGGAGGTCTAGTGCTTCTTGATCTAGGTGCAAACACTTTTTTCGGTCGTCTCCTTGAAAAGTCTATGCATATGCATAATGATTGTTGAATTTTGTCAGCAGGTATGACTAAGTCATAATCAAATTGGCAGAGATAATAAATTTCTGAAAAGAAAAAACAAGAAAAGCACAGTACAACAATCAACAGAAACTAACCAGCACTTGCCGATATTCTACATAATATCCCATGACTGCATGATGAATGTGACTGCAGCAGATGAAAAAAATAAAAATTAAAAATTATACACGAAAGGAATTAAAATATATAGCTCATGTCGCATATTCATCAGTATAAGCAAAAAAACTAATCTTAACCACTCACCTAAAAAGTTTAAGCTTTTGGGTTGCGTGGCTCCTTGACATGGTATGTGAACAATTTTCACCTAGTTCTCATGGGTTCAATTCATAATAAACCAATTCTTATAATTATGTTTCAAAACAAGGTAAGCAGTGAACCTTTGCTTAGTTCACACTTGAAGCCCAAAAGGATCGTCACAGGGTGACACATTAGAATAGAAAACTAGCGGATCAGCTTAGATATTTGAGATGAGTAATCCATTTAGACGGTATTAGAGCACTTTCGCCTAGTTATCCCCCGTACACAACCAAATTTTCCAGCATAAGATATGGAGTGGGTATGCGCTTAATTAAGGATTGAAGGTCATTTGCATAAGTGGATCTATCAAATATAAAGGCAGATCAAGAGCCCTCACCTAACGTCTTAACCTTTTGGGGTGATTGCAAGCATAGTGTGTGTGGAACTAAGTCTACTTCCTCATCAACAGCACGTTTGATTACTGAAAAACACAACGCTCTAACCAGATATTGATAACCCCCGGATTGATGAACTAAGAAAAACGCATAATCATTTCTAAAATCACGAGTGAGCACACTACAAATCCACTATTAGACAACCCACAAGGACAAGAACCAATCTCAAATTTCCTAACAGAAAATTACCCATTTGAATCACACACATTAAAAAATCAAATAGGCAACTTCAGAAACCATCGCAAAACAGCAAGTGATAAGGAAAACGGAAAACTTGCAACAGAGTGGAAAGATGATGATCTTGAAGTTGGTCTATCGCAGAACCCGACGAAGGGTTTGATGTTGAATTTGCCTTTGTCCCTGAAACTAGTTCCGCAGCAGAAGGGTCTTTGCGCTTGCAAGGTAGCCTCCATGGCTGGGCTCCCTATCCTTCACAATCACCCAGTAGCAGCCCGACACACCCCAATCACACAACAATCTGATCGGTCGTTGATTCTTGAAATTTATTATAATGTCGTTAAAGGTATTAAAACTTTTTTCTTCTGATTGATTTTATTATTTCAAGTTACCAAAAAAGTTATCATCTCAGTACCGAAGAAATAATGAATCTAATTTACTATTTTAAGA
>JAODPA010085332.1:0-17054 GCA_025585075.1 Nepenthes mirabilis
ATCAAGCATCTTTAAGATAAATTGTAATGGATTTTCTATTAATAAATGATAATAAGTATTTATGATAAATAACTATTCATTTTGAAAGTACAAAGCAAATTTTTAGGGTGGAAAAAAAGAGAGAAGCCGAGCGTACGAAAACTTGAAAGGGACAGACAACATCTATTCTAACGCATCATTCCTTCTCACAATCTCTGGTAGCCAGCTCTCCCCCCACTCTCCTGGTCATCACTCTCAGCTAACTCAGATCCACCAACCTGGTTAGCGCGTGCTCTCTCTCTCTCCCTGTCTCTCACTTGCTCACTCAAAGAACTTTAGTCCATTTAATGGCTTCCGTTTGAAGTTAAAAATTGTTATGTTTCAGACCATTTCCTCGTACATATTTTGCATTTTATCGCTGCCTTTCTAGGGCATTGGAAGCTATTCTTGGTGCAACAGAGACTCTGTTTTCCCATGCTATATGTGTTGCATTAATGACATTTATTGCTTCCTTGTGTATTTTGCAATTTTGGGCTTTCCCTTACCACGTTTCTTTCCTTAACTGACTCTGTCCAACTGAATTCCTCCCTCGCTTTCCTATTTGATCTGGGTATTCCTAAAAAAAATTAGTCCGTGACTTTCTTTTTCAAAATCGACATTTTTAGTTATCTTTCTTCATCATCGTGCGTATTTACTTAATCCCATTTCGTATTTCTCAGGTTTGCTTAATGGGTGAATGCTAAAGCTGTAACATGTGTTAGGTATTTACTTTTTGCACTTCGGTATGAGGATTTGTCGTCTGCATGCATTCTCTGTCGTATGACATTATTGTGTTGTTGTTTTAGTGGGAGGATTGGTGCCTGAAAATTTTTTCGAAAGGAAATGGAAGAAATACAATCACAATCAGATAATTATAGGTCTTCATCTTCCTCAGCAAGTAGTCCGGCCAGTAGAGTGCCCTCCAGTAATTTTTTCTACCTGAGAAAACCCGGTTCAATCAGACAACCCATATCATTTGAGGACTCCCCAGAGTGGGAAGACACAGATGCCGACATTAGGGTGGATGAGGGCGGTGACTCCATTAACGCCGCAACGACCCCTGGCTCACCATCGCTCTCGAAACTGAACAGCAGTTCATTGCCATCACCGCCATTACCGGAAGGTGTAGGAGTTTCAAGGAGGATAGCTGGGGCTTCAGTTGTGTGGAAGGAGTTGACTGTCACAATAAAGGGGAAAAGGAAGTATTCTGATAAGGTTGTGAAGAGTTCAGCTGGTTACGCGTTGCCGGGGACAATGACGGTAATCATGGGTCCGGCGAAATCCGGAAAGTCGACACTGCTCAGGGCACTTGCAGGTTTGAAGCATTCAATCACTTGTCAACTTGGATACATAGATTATTCTACATCTTTTGTTTCACGTACTTCCAAAAACTTGCTGCTGAAATGGTTTATACGTGTGTTTTACTCCTTTTTCCGTTTCTCTATTTAGGAAGATTGCCTCGTTCAGCTAGAACGTATGGTGAAGTATTTGTGAACGGTGCAAAATCTCACTTGCCATATGGGTCTTATGTAAGTTGTTTGTAATGTCATTTTCCTTCAGGTTCTATTTCCTCTTCAATGTGACTTTTTAGCAGTTGCCTCTAAGAAGTGGGCATCAAAGCTTTGAAAAGTTCCCTGTATATATCTGATTTTCCTGCGAGATGTAATATTTCACATGCTTTGTTTCACATAGATGTTTTGTACAGAGTTGTTCCTTGGATGCGTGTTTGTAAGTTATGCTTTCTGTCCGAGTGATTGCCATTGCTCTGCCTAAAGGTGCAGACTACATCTATAACTCAATGAAGAGATCCTTCTCAAGGAAGTGAGAAAGCTGAAGAAGAAAGAGTAGAGCAGAAACAAAAGCCTTTTGTAATCAATTCTCGATAGTGTATGGTGAAAGTTAAGTTATTAGAGTTGCCTGGTAAAGTGATCAATGGATCTTGATTACCTTTGAAGGGTTGGATAGGTTAATTAGAAAATAAATTAAAGTAATCAATGAATCTTGATTATATTTGGTTATTGTAAACTTGAATATTTTTAATTAGAAAATAAATTATCTACTTATGATTATCAGTAATCTTGAAAACATTATTCACAATTTTTATGGATTTGCAATGTTTTTACTGAACCTGACAATGCTTTAATCATTGCTCAGCATAATGTATCTGGAAAATTGATCACTTATGCTGGTTAATTTAGATTCCTGGCTTGCAAGGCCAATACATTGTATGCAAATGTAAGTTGATGGTAATTCTAGAAGTTTGGGTTTTCTGTCCACACCAAAAGCCTTGAAGATATACTAATATCAATCATCAATGATTTTCTTTTTGCTAAGACACGTGCACCCAATCTTGACTCAATAACATTAAACAACGAAGGCATCATGGGAGCAATAGCTCATGATTTTACCTTTAAAAAAACATGGAAAACATATTCACAACAGAAAAGAAAGTAAAGATGTGAATTCGGTTAATTTAAACATAAGAATGAAAAGTATTGATAAAAATAGGTTTGAGGGATCCTTAACCAAAACTAAACTAAATTGAGTGGACAAATTGTTGTTTTATTTCTCTAACATTTTTCATTTCATTGGATGTTGACTCAGTATAGGACTACATTAAGGTCCATATTATAAACCTCAAAATAGATCCCAATCAGTTTTAGACTCAGATTCCTGGATGAATTCTTAAGGTAAAAAATAACCTTTATTTGTGCAGATGTAGGTGTACTAGATTCTGTTATTGTAGTGGAATAAGATAAGACAGTTTTCTGATTATGAATTTTCCTTTTCACACCAGAAATGCATTTTCTTGGGGAACATACTATTTAGGATAGAGTCAATAATATTTTTTATTGGCGACTCAAGCATTTCACACATGCATTTCCCATTCCCCGTCCACCTGCATGACAAAAATGTCGGGAATGGAGTTCTTTTGGTCATGAAACTAAAATTTTGGCCTACTTTGTTTGAGTTGTTAATGGTCTGAGTGAAACCGAAGGCAAAGTGTGTAAAATAATTATTTGGAAGTTAGATTGCTCCCTCCAGGGTGTCCTGTCTTGCTTAGGAGGCAACTTGGGACACAACATAACACTGGAGAGCATATACTGCTAATTGCTGTGTTATATGCTGGATCTTGAGTCACTCAATTTTGTTTCTCTTCTGTGAAGTTTCGAGGATAGTTGGATATGTGCATGGAGCTTGTTTAGAATTTGATGGGAATGGTTCCACAGGAAGAAAACCCAAAGGAATATAATGTGCCGCATTCCTTTGGCCATTTTGTGGCTTGTTTTGACTGAGATAAATAGAATTGTGTGGCCCAAAGCTTTCAACCAGGCGGATTAGCTGTTTTTCTGGGAGGATCTTCCCCTCTCTTTTTGTGTTCTCAGTTTGGCACCCTGTTTTGATGACATGTATTAGGTGCATAATCTGCCAAATTGCCTCTTTATAGTTAATTGCTTTTGGTAAAATGCTTTTACTAATTTGCACCATTTTCAAGGATCAAACATTTCAATGGATCATTGAAGCGCCCTCACTTTGGCTTTGTTGAATGAGATGGGTGGAAACTGATGAGCCCTTCTGAAATAATTGACTTCATTGGGTTTGATTTTCCTCAACAAAAGAAAATAGTCTTACTTAGATAGTTTTAGAAAACCTAAGCAAACCAAATTAAGCATGTCTGTAAAAGAAGCAAGAAACAAATCCACAATCTATCTCTGTATTGGTAATTCCTGTTGTGGGTAAATCCATTTGACCTTATTCAATCATATTGTTCAGAATGAACCTTTTTATTTATCTTCTTTTTTCGTACATTTTAATGGTATGCATCCTTAGTTTGCTAGCAGAAGAACTTGAGGACGACATGCGGAGTGTGATCTTAGAGTCCAAGATCCTGCCTAAAACTCATGACGTAATAATCATGAGTGTTCCACACTATTATGACATGACTTGTGACATCACCATAACTTGTGTGGGATAAGCTCTTTGCCAATCGTGATCTTGACTATCATGGGGAGATCTAGGGGAACTTTCTATATCCTAGGTTGCTGTGTAGCTCTTTGGGGGCAAATGTGAATGCTAATTTTACACCATTTTCAAGGAGGCAAGTGGAAAATCAGAAAAACTTTCTGAAAGAGAATAATTTAACATAACATTTGTGGTTTTGTACTTGCAGAAGAAACTTTGCAGCTTTGAGTAGACCATGAGAGTTTCATGCATGCTAATTTCATCTGTTAGTGCGATCAGATGATCACTTGCATTTTTTTAGCTTCTTGAACTGACCTGGGATTGGATTTGAGCATTGGGAAGTAAAGAATATTGGGTGCAGAGTCTTCAGTCCCGTGATTTACTGGAATGAGTTGAGAAAAAAATGTGTTCATTCATCGTTATCAAAATGTGCTTAGTCATAGGAATTGCAGCCTCTCAGAAGAATCATGCATCTTGAATGCACTGTTAGTATGAATTCACCCCAGAATTGTTAATTGGCTAGTTGCAGATATTGCCAAGACTGCTGCATGCGGAGTTCTCATTTTTTTATGTGCACGTGCTTTCCCAGTGGAAATAATTCATATAAATATGTGCATATGAACAATATTTAGGTTTTGCATAATTGATTGTCTATATATGTTGTTCATCATAATAGTCGATCAATTTCCTTCTCTAAATTTATAATGATAGATAATTTGCTTTGTGCAAATGGTTAAATGCAATAAGAACCTTTACACAATCTTTTAATCAATTTTATTTCATAACTGGCATAAAATACTAATCAGTACATTCCCCAGTATTCATGTTTGGTGATGATTAGGTACGATTCTACTTCAATTGGTGATGGATAAGTTGTTTGGTTGGTGCATGTCTGTGGGTATGCAAATTTTTTGGTGTTTTTTTAAAGGGGGGGGGGTGCTCAGAGGGTGTTTTGAAAGTGTTGTTCTGGAAAATGTTTTACCCTAAAAACTCTGAAATTTGACCGATGACTAGAATTTGTTTATCATGTCCAGGGATATGTTGAAAGGGAGACCATACTGATTGGATCCTTAACTGTCAGGGAGTTTCTTTACTACTCTGCATTGCTTCAACTTCCGGGGTTCTTTTGTGAGAAAAAGAGTGTCGTAGAGGATGCTATCCATGCCATGTCTTTAGGTGATTATGCAAATAAACTGATAGGTGGCCATTGTTACATGAAGGGTCTCCCAAATGGTGAGAGAAGACGTGTTACCATTGCCAGGGAGCTAGTAACGAGGCCACATATCTTATTTATAGATGAGCCTCTATACCATCTCAACAGGTGTTAACAACCTTGCTCTTTTTATCAATTCGTTTAATTGATTTTACATTGAATTGTGTATTGGATAATGAATTACCCGTTCTCCCTCCTCATTAAGCCCTCTTCCAACAGTTGTGCATAGATAGAAATTTCGTCTAATATGTAATGGTATCGGGACCCTCAATGTCGATATTTTCTGATATCATGATAATATCCTGATATATTTGCTAATGTTTTCATGTCAACTTACGATTCTTAAAATTTTTTTCTTTCAATATTATCCAATATTGATATGTATTGTCCGATATGTCTATGTCAATAATTTCATTCATGATTTGTGGCATTTAGTGGTGCTGCTGTTAGATAGGTTTCATAATGCATCTATCTGTATTTGATGGATATCCACCCCCCCTGCATATGACTCCTTTATGACAGGAGATATGTTTTTCTCCGCTGATCCACACTCATAACAGAAGATACTTGAGGAAACTACCCAAAAAAATACGTGACATAATATTTTGAACATTATACTGTGGTGAATGGACCTATAAGGCTGCAACTTATGTAAATTTAGCCAATATGAGGAACATATTGAACAATGCCCATAATTTTTTGCAATGCTTCAAATTACAATCCATCTTTCAATTTCTATAGTACTATTTGTCACTTCGTGATGCTTCTCGGGGTCCGGGTTATTGTACGGATTAGGGAGCCAATTAATCTTTTACGGCTGGTTGAATTGGAGCGAATCTGGTCTCCATCACTGCGAACCTAGATCCTACACACCACAGCTAATAAATAAGAGGTTAGAGGGTTAGTTGGACTCGCTTCCCGATATATCCTCCGACGCTCAAATCAGAAATTTTTTTCAACGGATGGAAAGATGTGAGAATATGAGAGAAATGTGTGGATGCATGTTATGGGGGATTGAGTGTCAGCGGATGACTAGGCTCCAATGGGTGAGCTCGATCAGAGGGCAGCTTAGAGGAATGGAGGGCTGAGCTCCGCTGAGGTGCACTTGGCCAGGTGATGCCTTTGAGAGATGGAGGATTGGGCTCTGTTGGATGCACCCAACCAGTGGGTGGCTTAGAGAAATGGAGAATTGAGCTTCGCTAAGGAGTGCCCGGACAGGGGGCGGTTTAGAGAGATGGAGGATTAGACTCCGTTAGATGCGTCCAACTAGGAGGCTGCTTAAAGAGATGGAGGGTGCGCCCGGACAGGGGGCAGCTTTGAAACTGTAACTCTTGCGAGGGAGCGGCCGGTAAAAAGAGAGGAGTGATGCACTCGCTAAGGAGTGACTTACAATTGAGTGTACCCACGAAGGGGTGGCTAATTGGAGGAGGAAGAGATTCCTAGGTAATGACGATGAAGAGAAAGGTCGCTTGTCAATCCTTTCCTGACCACTGACGGAGGGAGCCCTCTGTGTCCTACTCTACAAGTCGTTTCCGCCGGCCACGCAACATGAGAGCTTGGAGCTTGTGTGAGGCCTGTGTTACCGCTGGTCAGGATTGGTAATCCGGAAGGAAGAAGGATTCGCCTCTGGCGGGAGGTAGCTCTGAGACTGATCATCGCATGCCCTTAGTCATCTCCCTCGTTCTCCATTTTCGTGAGCTTGGAGAGAGTTCTTTTTTGCAATTCTCCTTCTCTCTCTTAGTCCTTCCTTATTTTTCCTGTAAGAGAAATGAGGTATTTGTAGAGGGAATCATGCGGTGCGGGCTAGTTGGCTTTTCCTTCTTGAGGGGCACCGTGATTGGTGCCTTCCTTTCTTGTGAGCCCAATATGACAGGCTGTGATCATGTCGGCGTCTTGTTGAGTTGGAGCCAATGAGCTGGCGATATTGGGATGCGTGCTTATGGGCCACATTCGGTAGGCGGCTCTACTGACCCATGTCTCAATGGGTAGGCCTGAGTTGCGCAATCTTGGATCTTGGGTCGCGGGGGCCTTCTCCTGAGCTGCAACTTCTGGACCGTTCTCCCACTATGGGCTTGGATCCCGGGTCGGCCCATGGGTGATAGACCCATCACTTTGTATAATTTTTTGTATAAGGAGAAGCTTTCCTTGTTCAATGGTTATTCTGCCAACTTCAAATAATCCAGTTTAATTAATCTGGAAAGAAGGTAATATGCAAGCCAGCATTCAAGCATGGGCGGAGAAAGTATTATATAATGATATTTACATCCTTCAGAAATGTTTCATGCAATTGTTGAATAGATGTTTAGCAAGTTATCTTAAACAAAAAGAATGAGGGAAACACTAGGGAACTTAGGTAACGGGATCAATTACTGTATCTGCTAAATAAATTAGATTTGTGGATAAGGATAACTTGGGACTTAATTACAAAAATGGGGGCCAGGGAGGTAACTGTCCTAAGAAGCGGAGGAATTGGGTGATTGCTTGCAAAATCTCAAAAAGGACAACTTAGGATATGTGGCTCTGTATTGTGAGGTCTAGGGAAGAACAGATATATGCTGCTTATCCTTTGTGTTTTAAAGAGGTTTTAGTAGTTTAAAACCTCTGATCTTCAAGTTTCAATAAAACAAGATTGTTGTTATGCCAAGTTTCACCGCCGATGCTTATAAAATATGATAAAACAACGTTTAGACCTATGAATACCTAGAGTGGATGAATTGATGTTTCTAAGCAGAAGTACAAAATAAAAATTTGCAACTTAAATAAACGTAAAGAAATTATGTGTCGAGATGATTAAATATAAATTATCACCATTCACATGCATATAATATAAAGTAAAATGTAGAAATAGAGAGAACATAATATTTTACTGACGAAGGGAAACTCTTCAACAACTTCTTCATAGAAAAAACCTTTTGGGTTTTAAGTCATCAATTGAAAATCTACTATATGAGAAGAATTATCTTACGGGCCAGCAAATAGATGTGCTAGACCCTTTGGTCAACTAATCCTAGACATGTGATTATTCAAGGTCCTCTTTAGATCTGTAGGCTCACAATTACTCAAATATTTTTTGGTCTCTTTGAGTAGATTTCCGGTTGATTTAATCCTTGCAACTAAAGCATGCACCAAATCTATGAACGAGTCACTAAGTCAAAACTCCATAGTTTGTAGGCTAATCAAGTTAAGTTGTAGAATTTAAACAAATGAGAAATCTTATGACAACAAGGCTCGCATCATATGAGGAAGAAAGATCTATCAAGAAAAATGTGATTCTCTCAAACCTCACAGTTGCACACCTAGTCACTCAAAGAAAGCTCACTGTTTTCACTTCAGTTGAGATTATTTGCCCCATTTTTAGAAAACAGAATGATGTTTGGTTATTTAAAAGGAAGTGGAAACCTTTAGTCAATGCAGCTCAGTGAAGTGGGAAGTGGTCAAAAACTATATTTTTGCTTGAACTAAAATGGTGTGAATTTTGTGCAAAACTGGTACCAAGGCAATTGGCTTAAGCATCTGATGCCTGAACCACTTGTGGTTCGACTCTAAAACTCTGTAGGTTGAGTCATTGTCTCGTAGACTACTTGTGGTTTGTCTTTGGAAACTGGCAGCATAAGCATATATCATGTGAACATCGTGTGGGTTCAGTATTGATGGGTCCGGTATCACGGGCAGACCCAAAACCTGAAGTGTAGCAAAGAAGCTTTGTCATGGTAGGAAAGATTTTGTTTCGGCGGGAAAACTCCTTCTTGGCAGGAAATTGGAACTCCTCTTAGCGGAAAAAATTTTCATTGCTTCCCTCGATAAAAGGGGGAGTAGCAAACAAGGAAGGATCATCCAAGAGCCAGGCAGCAAAGCTTCCCTCAAAACCTATGCTCTACTCCCATCCTCCGCTCCTCAACTAAACAGAGCACCTCGGAGCCCTACAAAGCGCAAAGCTCTCCACAAATGGCGACTAGCTCCTCTCGGCGGCTCGCAGACCAAACGGAGAACAGAGCTTTCCTAAAGTGATGCCCAGTTCCTCTGTCCTCACGTGACGGGGCTCGAAGCCCTTGATGATAGTCGGCTCCTTTCCGTGGCATTTGCGTGAAACAAAGCACGGCGATCTCCCTTCAATGACCCCTACCTCCTCCATCCTCGTTATCAACAATGGTCCCCAGAAGTCCTCACTAAGTAGAGCCTGGAGCTCCTTCAAGGGCGCTCGATGAAGCTCCCTTGAGAGCGAGCCCAGAGTCTCTCAGCAGATTCGGACATGAGGGTGTACTCCTCAGAGGACGCTCGTCTGTCCTCTCTCAACTCAGTTTGAAAGAGGGCACGAAGCTCTTCACCAAAGTCGCCCAGGGTTTCTTGAAGCCCTCGGCTGGACGCGGGACCGTCAAGCTCCCTGAGAGTGTCGCCTGGTTCTCCTATCTTCGAATCAAGGAAGCAAGAGGCCCTGCGAAGCCTCCATTAATGGAGTTCAATGCCCCTAATCTGAACAAAGTATGGAGCTCCCCCAAGAGTTGCTGTCCAGCATCTTCTGTATTTATGGTGCCCCATCCACTTAATGTGAAAATCACCTCCAGCTAGAAAGGAAAGGAGAGAAGAACTACCAAGGTAGGGAAATAGGCCACAAGGGCCATCCATCGGCCACGGTTGTCCAGTCCGGCTTTGGTTCTTTTTAGCCGGTTTAGATCGACACTGGCGCACCATCTCTCACTCAGCCAGCCTCAGAAGCACTCCGGCGCCCAAAGCCACTCCAGCCGCAGTAGCACGCCAGCTTGATCCACCTCACACCTGATCCAGCACTCCAGTCGCAGAAGGACTCCAGCTTGTAATAGCACTCCGGCCGCAGAGGGACTCCGGCCTGTAGCAGCACTCCGGCCGCAGAAGGACTCCAGCTTGTAGCAGCACTTTGGCCGCAGAAGGATTCCGGCCTGTACCAGCATTTTGGCTTGTACCAAGCACCCCGGCCTGATCAAGGACTCCGGCCGGTGGCAGCACTCCGGCCTGTGGCAGCACTCCGGCCTGTAGTAGCACTCCGACCAACAGCATCAACCCAGCCAATAAGCTAAGCATTGGTCAGCATTTCGTCCAAAGGCCTGTCGATGAGGTCTACCCTCCACTTAGAAGGCTAGCCCTCAATCTACATAGCTCAACCCTAAGCCGCCCCCTGTTAGGCGCACCTCAAAACCGCCCTCCGCCGGGCGCACTGTAAGTCGCTCCTCAGCCGGGCATACCCTCGGAGCTCAGTCGTCTGCCTAATGAGCTGCCCCTTAGCCGGGCGCATCCTCGGAGCTCAATCCTCTGCCTAGTGAGCCGCCCTTTAGCCAAGCGTATCGTTAGAGCTCAATCCTCCGCTGTGGTTTGTCTTTGGAAACTGGCAGCATAAGCATATATCATGTGAACATCGTGTGGGTTCAGTATTGATGGGTCCAGTATCACGGGCCGACCCAAAACCTGAAGTGTAGCAAAGAAGCTTTGTCATGGCGAGAAAGATTTTGTTTCGGCGGGAAAAATCCTTCTTGGCAGGAAATTGGAACTCCTCTTAGCGGAAAAAATTTTCATTGCTTCCCTCGATAAAAGGGGAAGTAGCAAACAAGGAAGGATCATCCAAGAGCCAGGCAGCAAAACTTCCCTCAAAACCTATGCTCTACTCCCATCCTCCGCTCCTCAACTAAACAGAGCACCTCGGAGCCCTACAGAGCGCAAAGCTCTCCACAAATGGTGACTAGCTCCTCTCGGCGGCTCGCAAACCAAACGGAGAACAGAGCTTTCCTAAAGTGATGCCCAGTTCCTCTGTCCTCACGTGACGGGGCTCGAAGCCCTTGATGATAGTCGGCTCCTTTCCGTGGCATTTGAGTGAAACAAAGCACGGAGATCTCCCTTCAATGACCCCTACCTCCTCCATCCTCGCTATCAACAATGGTCCCCAGAAGTCCTCACTAAATAGAGCCTGGAGCTCCTTCAAGGGCGCTCGATGAAGCTCCCTTGAGACCGAGCCCATAGTCTCTTAGCAGATCCGGACATGAGGGTGTACTCCTCAGAGGACGGTCGTCTGTCCTCTCTCAACTCAGTTTGAAAGAGGGCACGAAGCTCTTCACCAAAATCGCCCAGGGTTTCTTGAAGCCCTCGGCTGGACGCGGGACTGTCAAGCTTCCTGAGAGTGTCGCCTGGTTCTCCCATCTTCGAATAAAAAAAGAAAGAGGCCCCGCGAAGCCTCCATTAATGGAGCTCAATGCCCCTAATCTGAAGAAAGTACGGAGCTCCCCCAAGAGTTGCTGTCCAGCATCTTCTGTATTTATGGTGCCCCATCCGCTTAATGTGAAAATCACCTCCTGCTAGAAAGGAAAGGAGAGAAGAACTACCCAGGTAGGGAAATAGGCCACAAGGGCCATCCATCGGCCACGGTTGTCCAGTCCTGCTTTGGTTCTCTTTATCCGGTTTAGATCGACACCGGCGCACCATCTCTCACTCAGCCAGCCTCAGAAGCACTCCGGCGCCCAAAGCCACTCCAGCCGCAGTAGCACGCCAGCCTGATCCACCTCAGGCCTGATCCAGCACTCCAGTCGCAGAAGGACTCCGGCTTGTAATAGCACTCCGGCCGCAGAAGGACTCCGGCTTGTAATAGCACTCCGGCCGCAGAGGGACTCCGGCCTGTAGCAGCACTCCGGCCGCAGAAGGACTCCGGCCTGTAGCAGCACTTTGGCCGCAGAAGGATTCCGGCCTGTACCAGCATTTTGGCTTGTACCAAGCACCCTGGCCTTATCAAGGACTCTGGCCTATGGCAGCACTCTGGCCTGTAGCAGCACCCCGGCC
This sequence comes from Nepenthes mirabilis, assembly GCA_025585075.1. Lineage (NCBI taxonomy): Eukaryota > Viridiplantae > Streptophyta > Magnoliopsida > Caryophyllales > Nepenthaceae > Nepenthes > Nepenthes mirabilis. The sequence goes on from JAODPA010085332.1 coordinate 11,990, forward strand.
TGATCCAGTACTCGGGCTTGTGGCAGCACTCCGGCCTATAGCAGCACTTCGACCAACAGCATCAACCCGGCCAATAAGCTAAGCATTGGCTAGCTTTTCGTCCAAGGGCCTGTCGATGAGATCTACCCTCCACTTAGAAGGCCAGCCCTCAATCTACACAGCTCAACCCTAAGCTGCCCTCTGTTAAGCGCACCTTAAAGCTGCCCTCCACCGGGGGCACTGTAAGCCGCCCGTCAGCCGGGCACACCCTCGGAGTTCAGTCCTCCGCCTAATGAGCCGCCCTTTAGCCGGGTACATCGTCGAAGCTCAGTCCTCTGCCTAGTGAGCCACCCTTCAGCCAAGCGTACCATTGGAGCTCAATCCTTCGCCTAGTGAGCCGCCCCTCAGTCTGGCACACCCTTGGAGCTTAGTCCTTCACCTAGTGAGCCGCCCTCAGTCGGGCGCACCCTTGGAGCTCAGTCCTCTAAATACGTCCTTCTCACACTCCCCTCATTCTCGCATCTTAAGAGTGCATTCCTCTGTTTATTGTGAAAGATATTTGACTTGAGTGTTGGAGTATTTACGGTGGGATAACCTCCCGCCTTCATCTGATCTGTTGTTCGTAATTTATATTGTGCAGGGCCCAGTTTGAGGAGAGCAGAGACTGGACCCGTTCGAGATCCGACCTAGACGCGGAATCCGAAAGCTCCCTTATCTGCTAGAGAACCCAGACTTTGGGACGCAACAGATACATATCCCCAAAAGCTTATAGACATGTGCTAAACAACCTCCAAACACTAGTTGAACTTCCAAATACTTTCGTTCAAGCATAAAGTCGTGCAAAATCACATAGACCAGCTTTCGCATGAGCTGATGTTCGTGTGAAACTTATCCTTTCACTTTAACCAAATTCAACCTAAAACTTATACCTATACAAAAGACATGATAATATAACATATTATGCTCAAAATACAATTTAATATTACAAAATTTGCCAATATTAAAGACAACTTTAAAATGTCAATCATCATTAGGTAGTTCTGCACTGGAACTTTTATCCTCAATAAATAGGATGCAATTTTGTGAATAAATGACCAGATGAAATAATTGTAGCCATGCCTCTAATAGTTCCAGCGAAACTTGGTGCATGCATCCACTGATTATTATCGCAAATCTAAATGTGCACCTAGGATTTAGACCAATACCCTATAGGTCAGGTGCATAAACAGGGAGGTGTTTGATATGGTAGATAATAAAACAATTCAAAATGAGTTTGTTTGCTACGTTTCCATCTTGTTATTCTAACGTTTTGACATGAACCATAGGATAAAAATATCAGTATCAATGTCGGCTATATCCACTAGTATTTCTAATATGGGCTAATATATATCATGATGTTTTGAAATTGGCTGATGTATAACAATATATAATTGATGCGGTGACCTATTGAGATATTTTCCCAGTCTCGGAGCCTATTCTGCCCTTATTTTTCGAACTGTATATAACTAATGTCTTTTTTAATTAATCTTCTGCTAGTTGCCTTATGGTGTTGGTGTGAGAACTATTTCTGGTTGGTCCTTTGTCTTCACGGGCATGATGAATGTGAATCTGATGCCCTCAAACCTTAAGATATTCTGTCTTGTGATTTTTCATCTTCCAGTGTTTCTGCACTTCTTATGATGGTTACATTAAAGAAACTTGCAAGCACGGGGCGCACTCTCATATTCACAATATACCAAAGCAGCACCGAAGTATTTGGCCTCTTTGATCGAATTTGTCTTCTCTCACATGGAAACACACTGTTCTTTGGGGAAACATTAGCCTGTTTGCAGGTAAATATCTCTGGCTATAGTTGAATGATTATCCCCTCCAGATCCTCTTAGATATTACTTGCTGCGGTTTTTCCCAGGAATGGTGAACAAATATAAATATCTGCTCCTAGATTGGAATGAAATAAATGCCAATATACAAAATAAATGTCAATATATATTGATATTGTGGGCCCAATACCAGTTCTTCTTGATAGCACGACAAAATTGCGATATATTATATGAATTCAAAATATTTTCTGTACATTTGATATTTTCTGACATATCGGTCAGTGTTTGCGCCTTATGTGCCGCTTTGCAAGGTATTTTTTGCATCCAATGCTAATAAGTACCACGTGGTATAGCCACGATTAATAATGATATTTTCATTCATGGCTCCAATGCATCATAAATTTGATTTCTTCCGCATATTTCCATTGTCCTCAACCATTGTGTTGACAAAAAAATGGTAAAAGAAAAAGGAATATTCAAATCATCATGATCTTTTTCGAACGGAAATATTTTTGTCCAAAAACCAGAAGCAAAGATTATGTGCTCTAACTAAATGGTTCTTTCATCGCTTGTTGATGAAGCACTTCTCCAATGCTGGATTCCCATGCCCAATTATGCAAAGTCCTTCTGATCACTTCTTGCGAGCAATCAATACAGACTTTGATAGGATCATTGTGATGTGTAAGAACTTACAGGTACATCCACCCAATAATGGAATTTACCATGAATGATTCCTTTAATAACAGAATTTGATCGAGATGCGTGTAACCTATTCGTGGTTTATGTTTTTCTTGCTTTTATTGATATTCAAATTAAAAAGTAAAAAAAATGGCATGTTCTGCAGGATGATCATGGGGATTTGTCATCAGTGAATATGGACACAGCTGTTGCAATTCGCACCCTTGAAGCAACTTTTAAATCATCAGCAGATGCCTCTGCTGTTGAGAGTATGATACTAAAACTTACAGAAAAGGTAAGTTAATCATCAAAATTTCCTGTAGTATTATTTGCAGGACAATCACAGGGATTTTCATGTATGATTGGCTCACTTGCTTACTCATTCCTCCAGTGAATATTTTTTAAATGATGAAACAAGAAATATGTTTTTTTATTGATCATTTAATATAAAGCAATATTGTTGGTCAAGTATATCCTCATGTCTGTTAAAAATATATATATATGAATTTTAGTTAACATGTTCTATCACATCATACCCTCATTTTTGGGTAAAAAAAGCATGTTGGCATATCAGCGTCATGTCTTGTACGTGTCCCACATCGGTGTCCATTCTTCTTAGCTTAAAATAATCCCAGAAAGCTACTCAAGCAAAGGGAGTTGCTAGTTATTTTGTTCTCAGATTTATGTCTTTTGATAACTAATATCTGCAGGAAGGTCCACTTCTCAAGAGCAAGGGAAAGGCTGGTCATGCTACAAGAGTTGCAGTTTTGACATGGAGGTCATTGTTAATTATGTCGAGGGAATGGAGATACTTCTGGCTCCGGCTGGTCCTTTATATGATCCTCACACTCTGTATTGGAACGGTGTTTTCAGGCTTAGGACATTCCTTATCGTCTATTGGAGTAAGTTGCCCCACTTTTTGGGGAAAATTCCCAAAAGCATTGTTAAAATAGTTTGTCTAACCAATTTTCATGTCAGGTACTTGTCACTTTTTTAATGCTTTTGCTTGTTTAGATGTGTTAGTGACAATAGTGTCTATTATGGTATGAAATATCACACCCTGTACCTGTCTTTCTCGATGTTGTGATGAAATTGCATTACGCTGTCGAATTTGTCATATATTGGCCGATATTTATCCCCTAGGTTTTGATTTCCGAGAATAGAATGATATTTTCATTTTGTGTATGCCAGATTATGAATTAGTAACTGTATAATGAATGAAAATATCAGTATTAGTATTGGTCGCAGTCATATTATTATTAGACATTTCGTGTAATATGTGTCGGTATTGAATATATCTAGAGAAAAAAATTTTGAAGATCATGAGCTAATAATGCCGTATTGGTTGAGATGTACGGCTATATATCACGATATTATTACGGTATTGGAAAATATTGGTACCAGGGTGCCTAATATTGTGAAGATCATATATGAACTGCATCCAATCACTCAAAAAATCCTAATAGATATGTCTAGTACTAATATATATTACCCAATATGGTTGCATATGATACTGATACTGATATCTTTAACCTTAATAACTGTTGTTTGACAAACTAATGGTGACCTTGTTGTCGTAACGCATACCTTAGAAATTCAATTCTCTTTTGCTTCAAGCATCCTTTGTGGTTTTCTTTCTTTGACATTCCATCATCAACTTTTGAACTAGTTCTTCCATTTCTAAACAGCTCACGCGTCTGGAACCGATTGAAATTACACTGAAGTTGTCTAGCATAGTTATACCATTTTGATATGCTTTAGCAATAATCTTCTGCCTTGGGCGCCTTTTGATTTGCAGACTAGAGTTGCTTCTATATTTGCATTCGTATCATTTACATCACTTCTGAGCATTGCAGGAGTTCCAGCCTATACTAAAGAAATCAAGGTAATGCGATTCATCTTAATTTCAAAATACTGGAAATCCATTTAATTGATGGAGAATTACAGTTTTGCCCTAACTTGCTTGACGTCGATGGGCCAATACTCCCTTTCAATCCATATGGTTTGTAGCTGTGTCCTCATGTCGGTGATCGAACTCGGACGTGTTGTGGTATGCAGATATATGCCAGTGAAGAATCAAATGGGCATTCTGGAGCATTAGTTTTCCTCCTCGGACAACTTTTCTCCAGCATTCCGTTCCTCTTCCTCATTTCCATTTCATCTAGTCTTGTCTTCTATTTCCTAATCGGGCTGCGCAATGAGTTCAGCTTGCTCATGTACTTTGTGCTGAATTTCTTCATGTGCCTTCTCGTCAATGAAGGCCTAATGCTGATTGTTGCTTCAATCTGGTTGGATGTTTTCCAGAGTATTTTGACACTTGTGTCCATCCACGTAAGTTGCACCGTACCCATTGCCAGTTTCAGATAACTATTTCATTGTCAGGGTAATGGTTGGATCACTTTCGTGTATATTATATACGATCTTATCTTACATTATGTAACTATTTTCCTTAACTTGGATTTGTAACCACTAAGTCACATGACGATAACTCTACTATTACATCTAGGTTCCATTTTGTCCAAGATAAAAACGAAATCCCGTTTTGAATTACTGGCAACAAATCTCCAGAAAGCTGTTTTTTTTTTTTT
>JAODPA010085343.1:5800-25115 GCA_025585075.1 Nepenthes mirabilis
AGGCATCCTTGGAGAATGGCAATGTTCAGCATCGGGTAGAATTGTTTGGTCAGAAACCATAAGGGAAGGATTTTGATCAAATTCCAAACGGCTTCCATGATCAGATTCAGGAATAGGCACCCCTGAAGGAGGTTCAGCCAACGTGGAATGCGGCCCTGCAGGGCAACTGGAATGAACACAGCAGTACGGGGACTCACAGCAACCGACCGACGGTACCGGTCCTCCATTGGAAGACTCTTCAACATGGAAGGAACCCATCAAATGGGTTTGGGCAGAACGGGCTTCCTTCCTTACCGAGGCAAGGAAAGCCCCATCTGGAGTGCACAGGACAGGCGGGGAAGGCGCCGGACGAAGATTGCTCCACTCTTTTTTTTTTGGTAAGTAATTAATTGCATTAAAAAATAAATAAAATGTACAAACAGCTATGTATTTTACCAAGTGTTTTGCCGACTTGGTAAAAGAGACATAGAAACAGGGGGTCCCCTAAGCCATGACAGTAGTCATTAAAAGCATGAATACAATATCGAGAACGGCACTCCGACTAATGTACTCCGGAATCAAAAATTCTCTCCAGCCAAAGGACTCCAAGTATGACAAAACCACACCGTCGTCCCGTGTACTCCAGAAGAAATAGAGAAAAGGCACTCCGGAAAGGTGAGCAAAAGCAGCTCCTCCCAAAGGAAGCAATCCAGCCAAGCACGTCGAAAAACGCACTCCGGATCCGGAGTCCTCGAGAGCTCCGGATAAAACAGCGAACAAAAAGACACTCCAGCGTCCAATGCACTCCGGAAGAGATAGAGTAATAGCGCTCCGGAAGAGATAGAGTAATAGCGCTCCGGAAAAGGTGAACAAAAGCAACTCCGTCCAAAGTCACTCCATCTAGAGCCACATTGTCCACTCCGTCCAAATTCACTCCGTCCCAAGTCACTCCGTCCAAAGTCCGGATAAAAGGAAGCACTCCAGCCAAGCACGAACAAATACGCACCCTGGATTCCGGAGTCCATGAGAGCGCCGGATAACACAGCGAACAAAAGGACAGTCCAGATCCGGAGTTCGCAAAAACAGCAACAGAGCCTGCAATTTTTTTTTTTTTTTGGAAGCAAAGAAAGAAGGATCTGAAATCCTCAGCACAAAATCACTCCGGAAACCGGAGTCCAACAGGCGCCAAACCAGCGCATCAATAGGTTCAAATGACAACCAGACAGTCAAATCACCACTCCGGATTCCGGGAGGCCAGAGAGAGTAAGAACACCAGAATCCGGAGTTCACAAATGCTCTGGAAAACGAAGCGAAACAAGAGAGAGGAAGCACTCCGGATATCGGAGTGCACAAAAAACCCTCCGGAATCAAAATCCAGGAAGTAAATCTTTTTATTTTTTTATAAAACCACTCCGATTCCGGAGTGGCAGAGTAAAAAAATATTCCGAAAACAGGAGTTCACAAAAGCTCCGAAAAAAGCAGCGGAGCAAAAGAGAAGAGCACTTCGGATTCCGGAGTGCAGAAAAAAACACTCTGGAATCAAAAGCTGGGATGAAATTTTTTTTTTTTTTTAAACCACTCCGGTTCCGGAGTGCCAGAGAACAAAAAACACTCCGAAAAACTGGAGTTCACAAAAGCTCCGGAAAAAAACAGCGGAGCATAAGAGAAAAGCACTCCGGATTCCGGAGTGCAGAAAAAAGCACTCCGGAATCAAAAGCTGGGATAAAATAATTTTTAATTTTTTTTTTAAAACCACTCCGGATTCCGGAGTGCAGAAAAAGCACTCCGGAATCAGGTTACAACCTCCAAACGACGACCAGCACATTAGTCATCCCGATGCAAGTTGGAACAAGGAATGTTCCACCTAACCAAGATTCGCTTGTCCTGCTCATTAATTGCTTTATGGGAAGCCTCTATCTTCCCCTGAACTGCCGCAGAGATTTGGGAAACCAGTTGTGATGCGTTGAGGTTCCCCGCATCCTTAAACAAACGATGATTCCTCTCCTTCCAGATGAAATATACGGAAGCAGCAAGGGTAAGGCGAAAAGAAAGTGTTTTGAGGTTTTTGCCCTTCCACCTCTTAGCAGCCCATAAAATATTAGAATTCCAATTAGGGTGGGGCCACCTACAACCAGCTTTGCGGTGCAATTTCCGCCAAACGGACGAAGAAAAAGGGCATTTAAAGAACAGGTGATCATGACTCTCCGAATCGGAGGAGCAAAGAATACATAACGCAGGAATGTGAAGGTATCTACCAATCCTGTCAGGAATGTGAAGATAACTCCCCTCGACTTCCAGAACGAGAGAATTTGGCCGAACGGAAGAAAGGGGGTTTGATGCAGAGCAAAAACCAAATCCAGACAGAGGACGGCATCTCGGAGAGTTAAGCCGGATGCCGGCAGGTGAAAGGGGGTAAGAGCGGTCGGGTGAAGAGGGAGAGAAGTGCGAAGAGGTGGCCGATGACGAAAATTTCAGCGGCCACGGGGTTGTCGGTCGAGGAATGGTGAGAGAGGAAGGGGCCGAAAAGCTACGAGGAAGTTCAAGAGATGGAGAAGAGGGCACCGTTTTAGGGAGACGAGATGGGGGGGTGGCTACCGGCGCCATGGGCGCCGGCGATGAGGGATGAGGGCGCGGCTAGGATTCAAAAAACGTCAACGAGAGGGAAGGAGATGAACAGTAAGCGGGAGGAATCACTCTGCTTTCACAGGAATTTTTTGGAGTGATGTGCGATGTGCCAAATACGATGACCAAGGTCTTCATTTCTTGTGTTGCAGAGAATGCATCGTGGTGAAAGGTTTGGGATATAATGGAGGCGGTCAATGGTATTCAGTTTACCTTTAATGGCGAGACATAGGGTAAAGGCGTGGGAAGGGATATGGGATGGCCCCCATACTAATTGAGCCCAAAAAACCTTAGGTTTAGGATGAGATGGTCTGCAGACTTAGTCGAGAATTTGCCATTGACATTCCCATTCCACCTTAATGAGTCTTTTTGATTGCTGCGAGGGGGATTTTTCGGCATATTCATGACAAGGTGGGACACCTTAGTGTCAAAGGGGTTGGGCCAAGACCATCCGTTGTTCCTGATTATTGCATCAACCTTAACATCCCAGTGCAACTCCGAAACAAAGCGAGTACGATCAGAACTCACCTCACTCAGGGGGCCGAGGGGGTGCCAGTTATCGTGCCAAAGGAAGGTATCAGAACCATCCCCAATGTCCTTGACAGAGTAGGCGCGCATAAAAGGCCTCATTTTCATAATCTTACGCCAGCTCCAAGGGGCAGATGCTGGGATTTTCAGGGTCCAAATGCACCGGTCTTTGATTCTGTTATTATATATCCATGAAGACCAGGCTGAATTTGGGTCTTTAGTTAAGAGACGCCAGAGAAGCTTGCAATTGAGTGCCTTATTTTGATCCACCAGGTTCTTAATACCCAGCCCACCTTCCGACTTGGGGAAGCAAATATCATGCCAAGCTACTTTAGCACTGACTCTGCCTTCGGAAGAACCATTCCAAAGGAAACGGCGTAAAATGCAATCAATTGCTTTGAGGATGGTTTTCGGTAAAATAAAAAGAGATGCCCAATAGAGGTGGATAGAAGAGAGGATGGAGGCAACGAGTTGCAATCGCCCGCCAAAGGAGAGCCATCTATTTTTCCATGATGTGATCCTCTTAGTGATTTGTCAGTGAGAGATTTGCAGTCAGAAACCGAGAGCCTAGAGGTTACAATGGGACCCCCAGGTATCTTATGGGAAGTTTGCCCACTTTATTTTTTTTGGTAAGTAATTAATTGCATTAAAAAATAAATAAAATGTAAAAACAGCTATGTTTTTTACCAAATGTTTTGCCGACTTGGTAACAGAGACATAGAAATAGGGAATCCCCTAAACCATGACAGTAGTCATTAAAAGCATGAATACAATATCGAGAACGGCACTCAGATAAATGTACTCCGGAATCTATAATTCGCTCTAGCCAAAGGACTCCGGGTATGACAAAGCCACACCGTCGTCCCGTGCACTCTGGAAGAAATAGAGAAAAGGCGCTCCGAAAAAGGTGAGCAAAAGCAACTCCGTCCAAAGGAAGCATTCCAACCAAGCACGAACACATACGCACTCCGGATTCCGGAGTCCACGAGAGCTCCGGATAAATCAGCAAACATAAAAGACACTCCGTCGTCCAATGCACTCCTGTGATTCCGCTTTGGGTGCCGGGTGGCACCGGCGACGGCCATGGCCGGCCTCCCGATTGCTTGCCCGGCCCCCCCTCCTCTGGCTATCCGTCTCCTCCCTTCCGTATCAATGCTCTGGATTTGTCGTTCATGGCGTCCTCGACGCTTTCGATGCGGCCGGCGAGTTTAATCTTCTTTTCTCACCTTCAGATTGGGACGATGGCTCTTCATCTGTTGAGATTGCGTAGCTGGGACCCTTGGCCTCTGAGGGTGCGTCGGCGCTCATCTTTTGAGTCCTCGCATCTCTCTTCAGTTCGTTTCATCTTCTCCTCGGCTCGCGCCTAGGGTTTGTTCTTGCATCGTCTCTTCTATTCAGATTGGGATGGGGCTTTCGAAGGTCAGGGTGCTGACTTTGAGGTGCCCATGCCTGGTCGTTCCCATCTGGTGTACGGTTTTGGGGGATTCCGGGTTGTGCTGGTATGGTGATGATTGGCAGATGCACTGAAGCGCCGGCCGTGGACCTTTTGGGTGCCTTCAAACTTTCTGGTGCGATGGGGATCTTTCCCTGTGCTTCCATTTCTGGAGACTTGCTTGGATGCATATGATATGGCTTGCAACGAATGCTGGTCTCTCTCAGATGTGTGGCTTCGGGAGCTGCTTTCTCCGGCCTCCTGGTGAGTCTCGCTCTCTGTTCGGCTGCTGGTGCTTGAATCTATCTGTTGAGGATTGATGTTCCAATGCCAATGTGAATCTCCCCGGTTGGTTGGGTTGGGGGTGCCCGTACTGCTCAGGGTGGGGCTTTCTGGCTGTGGTTTGTTGATCTGTCAGTGGTATTTTTGGCTGCAGTGGCTGTCTGTTGAGGTGAGTACCTGCCGGTTGATGCCTCTGTGGGGTGCGTCCTTTAATTGGCTGCTGTATTTGAATGGACTATTCTCTTGTCAATTGGCAATTGGCTTTTAGTGAAGTTGTCTGCAGCTTGAATGGGCTCTTTTGTAGCTCCCTGGTTCTACCGCAGATGACTATCTAGACATGCTGACCTTTTGCACGCCTCTGCCTATGGGGTTCTTTCCAGTTGGACGGGAGGGGGAACTGTGCAGCTCTGGCTGTGGAACTCTATGGTGGAGTGCGGTTGAATTGGCGCGGCTTTGGTCGGACGCTGGCGAACCTTATTGGGTAGTGGATTAGGCTTGGCATATCCATTTGCCATTTTCCTTCTGTCATTGGCAGTTTTTTCACTGTGAAGAACAGCTATTGATGTTGGAGGTGCTGTATAGCCCTTCTTTGCTACTGTCACCGTTTGCAGATCCGTTCTGCTTTCTGGTGCGATGGGCGAAATCAGTTTTGCTCCTTCTGCTGTTTGGAGCTTGTTTTGTTCGAGGCTGAAGCTGTGCAGCTGCTTCTGCATTCTGATTCCATGTTGGTAGAGTTTCACTGCCAGGAATTGATGAAGGGGCAACGGCTGATGGTTTTTTGCATTAATCTTCCTTTCCTCCTGAAATCTGCTGGAGGTGGTTGCATTTTCCTTCTTGTTGTGGTGATGCACTGTATGTACACTGCCTAATGGGATGCGATGCCTTGTCTGCATTTGATGTGGGCTTCTGTGATTGGGTTAGTCCCGTTGTTGTCTCCTTTCTACAATTGAAGGCAGTTCTGCAACTGCCTAGTAGTTAGGGTGGGGTCCTGTGGGCTGCTGTCTCATCTCGAAGGAATTGATGCAGCCGAATGTACTCTGGTGTTGCTCTGATTGCTCGCTGGATGTGTGTCCCATTAGTTGTTTGGGTTGGGGGAGCCCATGGGTTTATGAATTGGGACCCTTCGGCTGAGGGCTGAGTAGCTGGAAGAGGTACTTTTTGGTTGCTAAATTTTTCTTCTTGTTGAGGCGGTGCCCTGTCTGTTTGCTGCATTATTATGGTGATTGTGTTGCAATCCTTTGATTGCTATTGTCTGGCTACTTCAGCCAGTTTATTTGCTGGTGTTGCTTTGCTACTGATATCGTGCGTGCTCCGATTTTCGGACTGGCTTTTTGGTCGCTGTTGTACCTGGCACTCTCGCGTACTCCGGATTTCGGAGTGCGTCCTTGTTCGTGCTTGGATGGAGTGCTGCATAGGTTTCCGACATTTTGGCGGACTGACTTGGGACGGGCTGATTTCGGCGGAGTGGCTAGGGACGGAGTGTACTGCGCACTTTGGACGGACCTCTCGAGAACTCCGGAATCCGGAGTGCGTATCTGCTCGTACTTGGCTAGACTGCTTCCTTTGCACGGAGTTGTTTTGCTGACCTTTTTCCGGAGGGCCTTTTCTCTTTTCCTCCGAAGTGCATGGGACGTTGGAGTGGTGTCATCATACCCAGAGTCCTTTGGCTGGAGCGATTTACTGACAATGGAGTTCATTAGTTGGAGGGCCGTCCTTGATGCTGTGTTCATGTTATTTAATGACTACTGTCATGGTTTTAGGGTCTCCCTATTTCTATGTCTTCTTTACCAAGTCGGAAAAACACTTGGTAATTTACATAGCTGATTGTACATTCTATTTATTTATTTAATACATTTAATTACTTACCAAAAAAAAAAAAACAATGCAGCACCTGGTTTGTTGGGTCTGTGCTTGCTGGTGTGATGCTGCTGGCTGGTATATGCGAGCAGTAGCTATGGCTATGAATTGGAACCTTGGCTGCTAATTGATTCTGAATTTGTTGTGAAGAGCAGCTACTGATGTAGGAGAAGTAGTAGCAATTGACCTGCTGTCCTGTCTTCTGTTGATGCTGGTGCCGGCTGAAAATATCCCATGCTGATGTCTTCAGTTGCATGATTGATATCCTGTATCCAATTTGTCTTGGATGCATGGGAGGTGGACGCCAGCTTGATGATGAGGCTGGCTGAAAGGAGCAGCTACTGCTGTTTTTTTGCTGGCACTGTTGTGGTGTTGTGTGCTGCTGCGTAATGCTGATTTTTTGGAGTATTGCTGCTGTTGCGTTGATGATATACACGTGGGCTGATTTTTTCTGAAGCATGGGCAGTTGAATGGAGTTGAAGCTGTTTTCAGTTCCCAACAATGGTCTTTATATCCAATGATGTAGCTGCTGTGAGGCTTTGAGTTTTGCTGGCCGCCTCCAGTTGGTGTATTTTGGGCAATTACCAGTTTGTCCAGCGCTAAACCCGGATCCGGTTGCAAAGCAAGTGCAACCGTAAGATGCGTTGCATTGCACCGCAAGATGATCCTGCTATGTTAATGATTGTGTATCTGCTTATGTGTAATTTCAGATTACATTTGTTATTTTTTGTTGAACGTTGTCATCTTAGAGGTTATTTTGGTATAATCTGTTGTACCGTTTGCTCGGGGTATGCCCTAACTCTCTATGTTTTTATTCCAAGTCAAAATACTTGGAGCAAAAACATAGCTTTTGTAATTTTTTCTCCCTATAATCCAAAATACTTACTTACCAAAAAAAAAAAAAAGTCGTCCAATGCACTCCGGAAGAAATAGAGTAAAAGCGCTCCGGAAAAGGTTAGCAAAAGCAACTCCGTCCAAAGTCACTCCGTCCAAAGTCACACCGTCCAAGGTGTATAGGACACTCCATCCAATGCCACTCCGTCCAAATTCACTCCGTCCCAAGTCACTCCGCCCAAAGTCCGGAAAAGTGGAAGCACTCTCGCCAAGCACGAACAAGTACGCTCTCCGGATTCCGGAGTCCACGAGGGCGCCAGATAAAACAGCGAACATAAAGACAGTTCGGAATCCGGAGTTCGCAAAAACAGCAACTAAGCCTACAAAAAATATTTTTTTTTAAGCACAAAATAAAGGAACCGAAGTCCACAAAGTAAAGGCACTCCAGAAGCCGGAGTCCAACACACTCCAGAAACCGGAGTTCACAAAAGCAAGAGCAGATTTTTTTTTTTGAGCAAAGAAAGAAGGATCCGAAATCCTCAACGCAAAAGCACTCCGAAAACCGGAGTTCAACAGGCACCAGAACAGCGAATCAACAGGCTCAAAAGACACACCAGACGGTCAAAAACACCACTACGGATTCCGGGAACACCAGAATCCAGAGTTCACAAATGCTCCGGAAAACGAAGCGAAACAAGAGAGAGGAATCACTCCGGAGTCCGGACTGCACAAAAATCCCTCCAGAATCAAAAGCCAGGAAGATAAGAAATTTTTATTTTTATTTATTTATTTATTTTTAAATCCACCCCAACCTTAGAGAGAGCCAAATCCGGATTCAGACAACGAAGCTACAGGCTCAAAGGACAATCAAGACGAGCAAAGTACCACTCCGGTTCTGGAGTGCCAGTGAAAAAACACTCCGAAAACTTGAGTTCACAAAAGCTTCGGAAAAAACAGCGGGGCAAAAAAGAGAAGAGCACTCCGGATTCCGGAGTGCAGAAAAAAGCACTCCGAAATCAAAAGCTATGATATAAAATTTTTTTTTATATAAAGCAATAAACGCTCCAGATCCGGAGTCCTCAGAGGCAAAGGAAGCCCAGAAAAAGAAACAAAGCAGGTATAACTCCGGAATCGGATTCCACATAGCAAGAAGTTTGCCCACTTTAAATCCCATGATAGCAGCTATTTCCTGGTGAAGAGAAACGTCCTTAGAACAAATGAAGATTTCGCTCTTATTCGGATTAGCAGAGAGGCCAGAGGTAACATGAAATTTTTCAAGGCAATCCTTGAGGATCTGGGTAGACTGGGTATCAGCCTGGGAGAAGAGGAGAAGGTCGTCAGCAAAGGCAAGCATGACAATATGTGTTTCGGCGCATTTTCAGTGGAATTTAAAATTATTATCCCGCCTTGCCTTGACCTCAATAATGTCGTTTAGGACTTCCATCACAAGGACAAATAAATAGGGAGAAAGCGGATCCCCTTGGCGGAGACCTTTACCACCTTTGAAGAAGCCAACAACTTCCCCATTGATATTGAGTGAATACATCGGAGTAGTAATGCATTGGCTGATCCAATTGACCATTTGTGTGGGGAACTTCATGAGGGTCAGAATATTGATAATAAAATCCCAATACACAGAATCATAAACTTTCATAAGGTCAACCTTCATAGTACATCTAGGCGGGTTTGACCCAAGATGATACTTATGCAAGAGCTCCTGAGCTATAAGGATATTGCCATGCTGTGGCATTTTCAAAATTCCTTTTGAGCTGGTGATGCTTGGGCGGATTGATATCACTGGCTTGGCGTGGGGTATGATGCTGAGGAATGGGTGCTGCATTTCATGTTGTTTATTGAATGTGCTGAGTTAAAACCAGGGTGCCAAAGGATGTCTCTGGATCCATCCGATATGCTGATTGGTTGATGTGCATGCCCCCTGGCTATTCTGATCTGATGTAGCCTCTGCCAGTGGTTGTTGATTTTGGTGTGGAAGGATGCTGGCTAGGTTTACGAGTTGGGTTTGATGTGAATCAATGGTGTATCTCATTCTTCACTAGATGCTGCTGCTGAAGCCCGGTTGCTGCACCTTTTTGGGTGGCTATTTTGGTGAGCTGGTGGCTACTTTAGTACCTCCAGTATTGCTAGTTTGTTTGGTATCTAGATGGTGCTTGAGGTCCAACGCATGCTGCTCCTGCTCTGCATATGCTTGTGTGTCAGCTTAGGAGTATTTTCAGTCTACTTTTGCTATTATGTGTTACTTGTAGTCCTCTTAGAGGCTTTTTTGGTATTTTCTTTGTACCGTCTGCTCGGGGTATGCCCCAGCTTGTAATGCTTTATATCCAAGTCAAGATACTTGGAGATAAAACATTAATTTTATAATTTTTTCTCCCTATAATCCAAAATTCTTACTTACCAAAAAAAAAAAAGAAGCTCGGGTGCCTTTGGCTTTGCTGGGATGTAATGTAGTATTGCTTTATAGTTGTTGCTCAATTTCTGGTGGCTGGGGTTAGCAGAATGTGCCTCCTCAGTGTTGTTGAACAGGGATGCTGCCGCTCTTCGGTTCTCCCTAGCTGCCATTCCAGTGCTGGATGTTGGGCTGATAGGAGCTGGGGGATGATGGTTGGTATGGATAGGGTTGGCATGCTTGCACTCTCTAGCTAGAGTAGGGAGAGTTGATACCCATGGTGCCTAGCTTGTTCATTATGTGGAGAGGCTGTGATGCTGTGCTGACTTTGGTTGCCACTGTTGGTGTGGTGTGGGATGTGGTCCAGTTTCATTCTGAGCTGACCTGTTAGCTTCCTAAAGTTGAAGCATGGATTGGTTCTGTGGCATTATGTTGCATGTGTTTAATGGTGTTGGGATTATGTCAGTGGTTTGTTAGCCAGCTGCTGTTGTTCACTACTTTGGTGCTATTTGGTTGCTTAATAAGAGGGTTGTGATGCATTGTGGTTGCTGATCTGTTTTGAGACTGATTCTGCTTCTGGCCTCAAATTCGGTTGCTGTGCGTCTGGGCCTGATGTGAATGCTTCTGATGCATTGAAGCAATGAGAGGTGCTGTTTCGTAGACTTCTCTTGGTGCAACCCTCGGGTGAGGCCTGGTTACTGCGTGATGCTGCATATGGGCTGAAGACTGATTCGTGCTGCCTTTTGCTTTTAAATTCAAAGATAACGGCTGTTGAAGATCTGCAAACGGTTTGGTACAACGATGTGGAAGCTATTTGCTGATTGAGAACTGAGAAGGTCCTTGGTTATCTATTCTGAGCTGATCAAGTTGTCCCGGCTGATTTGTTGAGTTATGATTCGTTGCCTCCCGGAGAGTTGATATGGGCTGAACTCCTCATTCAAATTGCGGCTGGTTCAGGCATTGTGCTCACATTTCCTTATTCTTCCAATTGGCTGGATGAGAACTGCTGTGTGGGTGTCACGCTTCTGAAAATGATTCTGGCTCTCTCTAGGTGTGAGCTGAGGCAATTTTGTCTGTAACTCCCTTTGGTCGTG
This sequence comes from Nepenthes mirabilis, assembly GCA_025585075.1. Lineage (NCBI taxonomy): Eukaryota > Viridiplantae > Streptophyta > Magnoliopsida > Caryophyllales > Nepenthaceae > Nepenthes > Nepenthes mirabilis. Next base: position 16,833 of record JAODPA010085343.1, read on the forward strand.
TAATGCTACCCTGCTGCCGGGTATTGAAGTGGCTGCTTTCGAAGCATGGAGTGGTGCCGTTAGCATGTTCATTATTTGCGCTGCCTTGTTTCGGTTTTCTTGCTGCCATTTTTCTCTGATGCAAGATGGATGGGTGTCTCGACGCTGTCTCCTCTTGGGGTTATTGCCGATGCATGTTGTGCTTATATTGGATATGCTGAACCATGTATTGTCTGGACCCTTTTTTTTGTTGATTATAGAGATAGCTTGTCCTCCTAGAGGATTTATCTTTTGTTTTTTTATGACTTTCCTGTTGTTTAGATACTCGGGGAATGCCCTAACGGTTTATGTTTTTAATCCAAGTCAAAATACTTGGAGAAAAAACATAGATTCTGTAATATTTTTGTCCCTTTAATCCAAAATACTTACTTATAAAAAAAAAAAGAATTTTGAATCTGTCTTCTGGGATTGCCCACGTCCTCCCTAGACGCTCCTCCTCTGGCCGGGCGGCGCCGGGGCCGGCCTCGGCCGGTCTCCTGGGTGCTCTGCCCGGCTGCTTTCCGCCTTCCGACCCTTGCCCCCTTCCTTCCGGACCTCAGCTCTGGCTTCGCATCTGATGCGTCTATCTCCATTTGGGTCTCTGCTCCTGTCTGGGACTCTTCTCAGGCTAGGGTCTCTCTTCTGCTTCGTCCCTCGACTGATTAGGGCTTCTCGCATTCGGATTTGCCTGGGCTTCTATGCTATGGCTGCTGTGGCCGAGTGCCCTGTCACAGGGTTCCTTAAGTAAGCTTCGGCTTTGGTGCTTCTGGCTTATGCTGCGTCCCTTGATTTCGGGAGCAGGTGGCCGAAGCTTATGTGCTGCTCGCTGGGATTGACGCTGACGAACGCCCTGAGCCCGGTTTCTGAAGCCTCTCTGCCTGTACATTCCTTCCGGTAAGTTGGGTTGGGGGGACCCTGGTTTGCTTTTGACTGAAATTATAGGCTGGAGTGTCTAAGATCTGGGAGTCGCCTGTTTGGACGCTGAAATTCTTTGCTGGCAGACTATTGAGTGTGCGGTTCGCTGCAATGCTAGTTCAGTTGATGTAGAAGGGTGGATATGCTGTCTACTGGTTTGTTGGTTGAAGCCTTAGATCAATTGTTTTTTTGGAGTTGGGCAGCTTTGCTGATATGGCCGGCAGTTGGGTCGGTTTAGGCTGGCTCTCTATCTGCTGTTATTTTTGGGTCCTGAACTTACATATTATCCTGTCTTTTTTTTTTTGGTAAGTAATTAATTGTATTAAAATTTTAAAAGAAATGTACAAAAAAATGTTCATAACCAAGTGTTTTGCCGACTTGGAGATGGAACACAAAGCAGGGGAGCCCCCTAAACCAATGACAACAGTCATTAAAAAATTACAATAATATTGATTATTGTAAACTAACAACTCCAGTCTCAAAAAATATTCTAGCAACAAGAAGCCAATCCGGCCTCTTAAGGTACTCCGGCATCAAAACACTCCGGCTTCAACACACGCAGACCAGCTCCAGCTTTTAAGTGTGTAAAGGCACTCCAGCAGATTCTACTCCAGCCTCTTACATACTATCCTGTCATCGCTGAGCACGACCTGTGCTCCTTGCTGTTATGCTGTTTGCATTAGATGCAACAGTTTTGCTGTTATGGTCGGCTGTTGGGTCAGTTTTCTGGCTGGCTCTCTAGCTGCTGTTGTAATGGTGTTGCTTCTATGCTTATTGAGTCTGGTTCCAGGGAGCTTAACTGGATTCAGGCTGGCCGCTGATGTTGATTGGCCCTTCTCTAATTGAGTATTGCGGTGCTGGAGCTGCTTTACTGTGGAGTTGTGGATGTCAATTCACTTCTTCAGTTGACAAAGGTCTTTGTTAGTGTTCTTGGTGGGTCTTTGCTGATGGTGGATCGGATTCACCTGTTGCTGGGCTCATCCGGTTCTTTTGCTGAGCCCATTAATTGCTCTCTGCTGAATTAGATGCAGCAGGTGTTGGGATTTGGTGGCTACTTTGAGGTTGGCTGATGACTTGGCCATTGCTTTTGCTGTTTTGGGAACCAGCTGGTCGATTCTCTTGGGCATTTCATGATCCCGGATTGGATCACCAGTTTTCTCTTGCTGTTGCAAAATATCATGCCGCTGGCGTTAGAATGCCATTTGCTGATTTGCTGATAGTGGCCTGTGAAGCTGCTGAGTTGCCTTGTGATGCTTGCTAAATGCAGTAGTGCAGAATTTGATGTATTTGCTGGAGCTGAAATGGCAAAGCCTTGCTGGAGCTGCTGGAATGCTAATCTGGTTGCTGTGGCGTGGATTTGTTGGATTTCAACAGCTGGTCGGATGCCCTTTGATAATGATGTGTCTGCTGACCTTGTAGAATGGGGACATGGCTGCTGTTGCTCCCAGGTTTTGAAGGTGCAGTTCATCTTGTTTTAGTGGTTTGTTGGCTGTTGGCTGATGATGCTAAAAAGCCGTGGCTGTTAGCTGCTGGCTACATCTTGCTACTGACATTAAGGTTTTGCCTTAGTTTGGCTTGTTATTCTTTTGTTTACGAACCGTTTTTTTGTTTGAGTGGTTTGCTAGTATAGTATGAATTCCAGCAATTTTGCCTTTTAGTTGGTTTCATCTGTTGTATCAAAATGCTCGGGGCATGCCCTGGCTATTTAGATTTATCCCCAAGTCGGAATAACACTTGGTGATAAATCCTTACTTGTAATTTTTTCTCCCATTAATCCAAATCACTTACTTATCAATATATATATATATATATATATAAGGATATTACCACTAATCTGCCGCCCCGCCACAAAGGCCATTTGGCATCTGTCGACCAGGAAAGGAAGAGTGGCCTTGATTCTGTTAGCAAGAATTTTAGATATCACTTTGTAAATAACATTGTAACAAGAAATCGGGCGGAAGTCTGAAACCGTTCGCGGGGACTGGACCTTAGGAATAAGGCTGATCAAAGTGGTGTTCAACTGTTTAAGGAGCTTTCCATGGTTAATAAAATCATGGATTGCTTCATAAACAGTATGTCCAGTTATCTCCCAAGAGTCCTTAAAGAATTTCGATGTAAAATCGTCAGGATCAGGAGCTCTGTCATCTCCAATAGAGAATAATGCAGAGCGGATTTCCTCCTCACTAACCGGCCTAACAAGGGGTCCAGTTAGTGAGTCAGGAACAGTGTTTAGAATGTAGGGGCGGAGCCGATTTGCCTCCGCCGTCCTATGGGATCGCCCAGCTCCCAGAGCATTTTTGAAGTGGCCTTCTATTAGATTATTAAGATCCTCCGGTCCTTTAGTAGGGTTACCTGACTCATCAAGGAGGGAAATAATCCTATTCCGGTTATTGTTCCCACTAACAGTCTTGAAAAAGAACTTTGTGCATTGGTCACCCTCTTTAATCCATTTGATCTTGGCTTTTTGGCGGAGGAAGTCTGCCTCCTTAGCCATGGCAGAATAATAAGCAGCCTTACAATGCCGTTCAATGCCACAATTTCCTGTTTGAGGGATGGTCTTAGTTTGGACATCCTCCAGGCATTTTCGAGTACGTAAAACCTCTTCATGAACATCTCCATTTTGAGCATTAAGATTTTTAATCGCACTCTTAACCTTTTTGAGAGAGGACACCAGCTTAAACATCGGGGAACCAGCACTTTCAGACTCCCAAGCTTCCTTGACCAGAGGAAGGAATTTCGAGAAATTGGTGAGAAAGTTATTAAACCGGAACATCCCACGGTTACGGACAGCCCAACCAGCGGGAAGAAGAATGCATGGGGAGTGGTCAGATAATCTGGCTGGTGGGAAAATTGCTTTAGATCTTCTAAAGAGATCAAGCCAAGGACCGTTCGCGACAACTCTATCTAATTTCCTAAAGATACGAGTAGTGGGTACGCGGCCATCTTTCCAGGTGAAGAACTGACCTTCATGACTGACATCTTCAAGGTCTTTTTTTTGGTAAGTAATTAAATGTATTAAAAGTATAAAGAATGTACAAAAATATGTTCGTACCCAAGTGTTTTGCTGACTTGGAGATGGAACACAAAGCAGGGGAGACCCCTAGACCAATGACAATAGTCATTAAAAAAAATTACACTGACGTTGATTCTTGTAAGCCAACAGTTCCAATCACAAAAAATTACTTCAGCAACAATAAGCTAAACCGGCCTCTAAAGACGCTCCGGCAACAAAGACACTCCGGCTTCAATCACACTCCGTCTTCAACCTTCCACTCCGGCCTCTATCAGCGCAATACACTCCGGAAAAAAGCACATCGGAAGAAAGAACTCCAGCAAACAAATGCACACGAATTCAAAAGCACAAATCAACTCCGCCCAATATCTCTGCGACATTCACTCCAGAAGAACATAGAAAAGACCCTCCGGAAGAAGATCAGCAGAAACAATTCCGACCAAATGAAACAGGCCAGCCAAGTACGTGGAAAAACGTACTCCGAATTCCGGAGAACCCGAGAGGTCCGTCTAAAGAGCGCAGGCCATTCCGTCCATAGCCATTCCACCAGAAAACATTCCGTCCCTCATCACTCCGCCAGATTGACAGGAAGCTATGCAGCAGTCCATCAAATCGCGAACAAAGACGCAATTCGGAGACCGAAAGCAAAAGAATTAATTATCTTTTTTTTTTAATCCCAAAATCACTCCAGATCTGGATTGCCATAGAAGAAAGAACTCCAAAAACGGGAGATTACAGTCGCTAAAACAATCATTAAGATCGATGGAACTCTTATAGTGCCAGAATCCTCCAAGGGCCTTAGTCGCTGAACGAATAGCATTAAAGTCGCCCAGGACAGCCCAAGGAATATCACTCGAAAGGCCCGAATGCCTCCTAAGGCTTTGCCAAAGGAGTTTTCTAGGACCCTCTAAGTTAGCACCATACACAAAGGACAAGAGGCAATGAACGTTATCTTCAAGGAAAGTCACATCGATATGGATAACTTGGTCATCCTTGGAAATAACTTTAACATCCACCTTCAATGGGTCCCAACCAACCCAGATCCTCCCAACGGAGGAGGTGGAATAGTTCATGGACCAAAGCCATTGAGGATTAATCCTATCCGAAATGTAGGCCGCGTTATTCTCTGCCACTTTAGTTTCAACCAGGCCAATAATGGAACAAGCGTGAGTCCAAATGAGGTTGCGGACTTCATGAGCTTTCACAACCCCATTGAGTCCCCTCACATTCCAGCATGCTATGTTAATCATTAGAGACCGGCGAAAGGGGGTTCTGCTTCTTAGGCCCCTGGACTTTCCTAGTCTTCTTAGAGGATTTACGCCTCCTACTCTTAGGCACAATTTCAAAGCCAATGGAGTCATATTCATCTGAAACAGGGCCTGGACTCAGAGGATCATGTGGGCTCACAAGGGAGGATTGGCCTGATTCATCCACATGGCCAAGATCCATCACCGGTCGCGGGACATAAAAGTCATCGGCCGGGGCCTCATCATTGGAGCATTCAGATCCAACGCGTGGCCTTTCCGCATCGGGGGCAGAGGATGACCTTGGCAGGAACTCAACCCCGAAAATTGAGACCGGGGCCTCAAAGCCATTAGATGGAATTGCATGTTGGATTCCTGGGGGGAGGGTAGGGATAGGGTCACTGTGAGTGTGATCCATGGAAGCCTCAGTCCGGTGATTCGGTGGGATGTAGACATTGCACACCATAGGGTCTTCTATGAGAGGCTCCTGGAGAACACTGAAAGGATTGTCTTATTGGAAATCCTTCTTATTAGAAGTTCGTAGGGATAAGATAGCTATCTTACTGGGAGACACCTTAGAAGGGGCATTTGCATTGAAATTCCGTGGAAGGTCCACCTTCTTAGGGACCCAGGATTTTTTGGTTAGAGGGCCTTTACTCCCATTCTTCATGAGGACCTCCTTACACACCGGCTTATGTTGGTAATCAAACTTAATCTCCCTAAGAAGATCATCCGATTGGTCACCACAACCATTTGTGCAGATCTTCACCGATTCCGGTCGCGGGGCTTCGGCCTCCATTTCGACACATACTCTAGCAAATCCCAAACGCTCTAATTTTTCCGTGACCGGGTCCAACCGAATAGGTTTCCCAACTTTTTTTTTTTTTTTGGTAAGCAAGAAATAGGTTTCCCAACCGCACTCGCTATCCAGCATAAACCCAGAGGGGTCCAATATTCCACTGGGATCCCAGACATAGTGATCCAAACAGGAAATGATTTATGCTCTTCACGGGATAAAACCATTCCCGACTTCCATTTCTAAAGGAAAATAGTATGGCCAGCAATAGACCACGGGCCGCTATTAAGGCAATTGTCGAGCATTGCGTTAGCGGAAAAGCGAAAGAAAAAGAAGCCCGATTCATTCCCAGCTACTTGTTGTAGCTCGAACCGCCTCCAAATTTTCCTAGTAATGTTATTTACAGTATTAAAATGAACCGGATTACCGTTAAAATATCCCACGAGAGTGGAGCCCCACAGATCCACACTCTGTTGGATAACATCAGGAGGGGGGACAAAATTAAGTTAGCCATATCGGAAGAATTGGGAGTGAAAAATTTAAGAGTGGACTTACCTCATCCAGCCCGCTTATCGACTACCGAAGCCCAAGAGACGCCAGTCGTGCCGGAGTCCTTGTTAACAGGATGGCCTGAACCAATGCCTTCACTGGACCCAGGGACACCGTTACACTGGGAAGGCACAGCAGACAGTCTTAGAGATTGGCTTAGATTAGAACCAGGAAATGTGGTCTGGACAGCATCCAAAAGGCATGAATTTTGTTCAGATTCCTTCAGGTAGCCGGTGCCAGTTTCAGAAACCAGAGTAACTGGTTTGATCTGCAACCCTGAAGGAGGGTCAGCCAAAAAGGGATGAGGCCCGGCAGGGCAACTAGAGTTTTCTAAGCAGCCCGCAATCCCACAGCATCCATCCGTCGACTCCAAGCCTCCATTGGAAGACCCATCATCATGGGAGGAAACCTTTTTTTTTTTTTGGTAAGTAAGTCAATTTTATTAAAAAAAAAATAGAAAAAAAAAAATACAACCTATGATTTAATTCCAAGTGTTTTTCCGACTTGGAATATAGTTATAGATGCGATGACATTTGCCGATCAGCCAAAAGAAACACAAAAGAGTCCTACAAAAGGACAAATATCATCAAATGAAAGCCATACAAGCCATACAAGTATAAAAAAAAGATGCCACGAAAGTAGCTAACAAGAACAGGGGGAACTCCATCTACACCCCCAAAATCTGCAGCAGGATGCGAAAGCAAGAGCCCCGAAACCTACATGGCATTTTTGATCAACATCCGCGGGAATTCCATACTACAAAAGGAAGGGTCGTGGTAAAGCAAAATCATAGGCATGCTGGGAGGAAACAGCCACTCAATGAAATAGACCACCCAATGTAGAAGCCGAACAATCATCGATACCATCACCCAGGGGCAAAAGCAATGGGACATTCGGATACCAGCATCGCTAGAATACCCATCATGCCATCTAGCTTGCAGCAAGAGAGATCATACAGCATGGGCATCAATCATAGAATAACAAAAAACACCAGGTGCATCCGGCAACAACTAGGCAGCTAGGCGGCTTTGCAGTAAACAAGCCAGCAGCACCCCATCGACCGGGACAGCAATATCACTACCATCGCGTCAGCATAGCAAGTGGTCTCCCAACCCAAATCACTACCAATTTTGCAACATGAGGAAACAAAATATGTCGCATCACGCTAGCATGAGAATACTAATCAGCCTGCGATTTCTCAACAACATCTCAAAACAATCGATTAAAAAGACAGCATTAATTTCAAGGGACAAAAACAGATGACAGCAACATCACATATCCACCACCCTAGCAGTAACAGCGCCCAATTCCCACACTGCACTAGCTTCATAGGGTCAAGCGATTGACCAATCAGCACCATCACAAAACCGCTGCATCCAATCGGCAATATACAATCATAGTCCAACGGCGAGAGGCCGGTGGGGTTTTTTTTTTTTTTTTTAAAAAAAGGGTTTTCTTTTTGATTTGCTGCATGCCTTGCAGTCGAGAAAGGAAAAGGAAAATTGGGTCTTTATTTTGCTGCATGCCTTGCAGTTGTAAAAAAAAAAAAAAAAAAGAGTTCTGGTTTGCTGCATGCCCTGCTGTTGGGCTGGTTCTTCCGGGCTGATGATATCAGTTTCCTTTTCCCTGTTCCCTGGTCTGTCTTGCTATCCTTTGGACGGGGCTCCAGTTTCTATTTTTTGTCTTTTTTGTGCTACTTAGTTTTCTTCTGTTACTTGGACTCGTTGCTCGGGTCATTCGTGTAATCC